>CAJNIZ010009911.1:0-12794 GCA_905231905.1 Symbiodinium pilosum
CTTGAGCCAAATGAGCTATAGTCGAAACTCCTTAAAGGGGGGTTATATAGGGGATCATATAGGGGACTACTATAGGGCTGATTAAGGGGGATACTAGGAGTTTAGACTATGGCTCATATGAAACTTCACACAGCGAACTTAATAACTGTAGCAGATGTGGGCTCCTCAATGGGATTTGACAGCAGTTCGGGAGCGGATTGGAGTCGTTCTTGCACTTGCTGGGTTGCTGTTCAGGAACTNNGGTTCCCCCAATATAGTAACTTAGTTTAAGTTCCTTAACAGCAACCCAGCTTGTGGAACTGAGGTCTCAGTGCCACATCCGTCGTGGATCCTGGATCGGCCATGGCAACGTTGTTAGACCTGATGTGTCGAACCCTAAACCCTGAAGCCCAGAACTCTCAGCCTGGAACCACAAAAGGCATAAACAACAACATCCTTAAACAGTAAAACGCTGCGTTTGCAGGGCGCAGGCTCGAAGAACATGCCGGAGCATAATTAGACAAGCGCTGAAACTGAAGCCATGCCACTTACTGTTGTTCTTACTCGCCACGAAGTACAGTACCCTAAGGGTCCAGGGACCCAAATAATAGGGTTTTAGGGCCCAAATACCAATAATGTTATAGTATTTTGGCCCCGAAACCCTATTATTTGGGGTAATGTTGTGTCATGTGCCTACCTAGTCCAAGACAACTCTGAGCTTGGGAAGACGAACATACCCTCACAGTACCAAAAATACAGCTGCTCATGCGTGTCGATGGGTAGCCAGCAATCAGGTTAGAAATGCCCGAAGATACTATAACCAGAGCTATGTTAATAATTACCCGGCTGATAGCTGCCCGAGAAGTGAATTCTGCCCTTGGAATCCCAGATGTTCAGGTTCTCTATTTGGTAGATTCGCAAAATAGGGGGACCCCAATATAGACCCCACTATACTATAAGAAAATATTTTGGGGACCCCCAAAAAGGTGCCCCCAAAAATTGGGAAACCGGACATTTCTCAAGCTTAGGATTGCAGTCCCTGACGACCTTGAGGACTTTCCCCTCCAGAAGCGCATTAAGGCGAGGTTGTCCCAAAACTGTGGGTCCCCTGATTAGTAGGGTACAGTAGGTGGTGTTGGGGTTTAGGGCTTATGGTCGCCTCACAATGAGGCCTTACAGGCAGGTGATCGGACAGTCTCAAGTTTTTGCGTGATAAAAGGGGACGTGGGCTTAGGGCTTCCTGGCATCAAGGTAAAGTGCTAGGCACGTGGGGATGTGACATAGATTCTTTAATAACTACGGCTGCTGTCCCTTTGCAATGGTTATCGACTTTTAGGATAAGATGTCTGTTGCAAGAAGCCCGATTCGAATTCGTTAAGCCCCTACACCCTGAACCCGAAACATTACAGGGTTCGGGCTGTAGGGCTGTGTGGATATTGGGCTTGAACACCCCAAACCCTAAGCATTACAGGGTTGAGTGGTTGGGTTTGATGCTAAGAACACCAGATGAGCCTGCTGAGTGCATTTTACCCATGAAATGATGGGTTTTGATAGCGTAAGTTTAGGGTCTACCTAGACCCCCAAACCTTGCAGCTTTAGTGGCCGCTTCACTTGATGTCTAGTATCTTCTATAGACAAGATCAAGTACTTTCAGACAGGGGTAGGCTATGGTGTCTAGGGCTCCTTTTTACTACAGTCAACCAACAGATAAACAGGGTTCTCGTGACCTGCTGAGCTGCCAAACGCTTTCGTTAGGTGGCTTGCTGTTTCTGTAGTCCATCAAGCGCATGGCATTTTTGCGAGTTTGCAGTCCGCGAGAGAGAGAGAGAGAGAGTGAATATTGGTTCAGAACTTGTGTTCTTAGGCAGGTGGTGACACTTTTGATTTTCTGAACACAATCAAATCAGGGCGTCTCAGAGTCATCACCTGTAAGTCCTTATGGGGCCTCTAGAATTCATGTCCATATAGCCCATAGACACTCAACCCATAACTTAGCAGGACCCCCCACCCTGTAATAGTGGTATAATAGGAATAAAGAGGACCCTCATATAATCCCTATTATCCCTTATAGTCACTATTACTGGGTGGGGGGTCCACTAAACCCATAACCCTGAACCTTAAACCCGAGTCCCTAAGGTGCCTCGGCGTATCCTCTCTTGCGAAGCCCCCCCAATATCATGGCAGGAAACGATTACTTTGCTCACTCGCTCTCTCATTCCCCACTAAGCGCCAATAAGTTGGTAGAGCTCCGGATCCCTAAGCCCTAAATCCTAAACCCTGATCCCTAACCCTAAACGCTGAAGAAAGAAGTCTAGCAACGCAAACCCAAGGTCATCATGGGCTTCTGTGCTGGAATTGCGTTCGTTGGGTCGCTGTCAATCGCAGCCTTAAATGTGCTGGCTCTCAAGCAACTGGGTGAAAAGTGTGTAGAGTTTTGGGTTTGATGTTCAGAGCCCGTTGCTTTGCAGAATTGACGCGCTCTTTAGAGCTCTGGGCTAAGAAGTCATCGCATATACACATATAATCATCCTGGCAGCAGCGCCCTAAGAAAAACCCTGAACTCTTAACCCGGGAGCTTTCTGGTTTTGCGGCCCATCGCAACTGCGTGGGCTCACTGGGGGATTAGGGTCTAGTGTTTTATCAGCTTGCTGGTGGTTTGTAGTGAAGGGAGAACTGTATCCCTGTAGTACGTAATAGTACGTACTACATCACGACGAACTGTCCCTCGATGACCTCTGTGTAGGACTGGCGTTTGGAGATAGTAATGAAGAAGCCGAAGCAATTGCCAATATTGCGGTCCTGGATTCCTTGAATAATTCTGGTATTTGGGTACTGAACTGAGATAAACGATGGCGGTAGTCTGGCCCTTACATTGTGTGCAAGTGGTTACATCCCTTCAGCCTCAAACTGGATTTCGTTTGTGCCAGGCCTCAGGCTTCATACATTGGTTTTGACTCAGAAGACTTGCGGTTTCGTTTGTCTAGGCGTTTTTGGTGTTTGAGGTTCGGTGGAGTGTCTGCTCAAGACTCAACGTCACAGCACCTGGACGTAGACTCTAGAATGTCCCGCTTTTCTTAAGCTCCGAGTCCCTTATATTCCCCAGTGCTGAAACCTAGTCCTATTCGTCCAGGGTATATGACAATCAAATACTCCGGAAAGCCTAAAAAGGCGACTTCTGGTATAAATAGCTGGCCAAAGTACATGTTAATTGTTTGCTGGACCTCCATGCTAGTTGTACGGCGCCCAGAATGGACCCCATAGTTTCAAAAGCCCTCCACTTCATATCGTCCACAGCTCACTGCCCGGTGTCCTTTTGATACAGTTTAGCTTGTAGGGTTTTAGGGCTTAGGGTCTAGGATTTAAGGCTCAGGGTTTGGGGTTTAGAGTTTAGGGCTTGGGGTTTAGCACTTGGGGTTTGGGGTTGAGGCTTTAAATAGCTTCTAAAACCAGCATTGCCTTCTCGAGTGGGGTCAGCAAGCTCATCTTCACCGGCGTCCTCTGGTTTCCTCCTCAGATATCTGAAGCCGTCTTGCAGGAGCTGGGGTTTTACCGCCAGGGCACAAGTAGCTGGGTAGCAGGGTGTGCCCTGAACAGGCGATTTTGGCTCTAAAAGCAGCACCCGATATGCCGCAGTTGCTCTAGATACACCCAAAGGCCTATTCATACAAAGCTCTGAGGGACCAGCTGGTGATCAACTTTTTGCCGGCCTTTCCAATCTTCACCCCGCTGCTGCTTCTTAGACTGGATGTGGGTTCAGGGTTTTGGGGTGCACCTGTAGCCCCAGTTACCTACAGTCTAGTAGGTAAAGCCCATGAAGCTGTAGGCAATCTGGGTTGCAGGTAGGGGGTTTAGGTTGGAGAGTTTTATGGTTTTCGTGTTCTGGGGTTTAGGACTTGGGTCGAGGGCTTCAGGGCTTTTTACTGTACAGGCAGAGACCTGCAGCTATGCTCTGCGCCCTAAACACTAAACCCTAAATAAGAATTGAGCGCTGTTGAAGCTGCGTTTCCCCTTTCCTTCCCCAGCAGATGCATCACGCGTTGCCGGCTGGATGCGAAATGTTCTTATGGGTTTAGGGTCGAGGGTTTAGGCCTCAGGATTTAGGAGGTTGATTTAGGGTTTTTATAGATTTTTGATTTAGGCTTATAGTTTTGTAAGGGGGGCAGGAACCTGAGGATGGGACCCTATAGTCATGTGATTGTGGGGTTCTTAAGGGACTCAAGAAGCGTCACCCTTGGAATGACTTTGGATCATTTTGTTATCGAGAAGATTGGTAGCCGCTACCCGTATAATGAGGGCCCCATAGTAGTATGATCGTCATACTAGTCGCATGATAGTTATAGGGTGCTCATTTTGCGGGTTGGTAGCCGAGGTCCCTTATTGCTCCAGTGTGTGGCCCAAGTGAGGATACATGAATATACCAGCCCCAAACTATGCTAAACCCTAAACCCTAAACCCTAAGCCCTCCTTGTGAGTTGGGCCTCCGCCCCAACCTTCAACTTCCTAGAGTTTACCCTCATCCGAACTAGCGTGGACCTTGAACAAAGGGCCCTTTGCAGTCTATTGACCTTTTCAATAAAAGGGCTATATGGGGGGTTCCCAAAATTAGGGGTACCTTTTTGGGGGTCCCTATAATGAGGATTATAGTGTTTTGGGGTCTATATTGGGGTCCCCTTATTGTGGGAAACTACCATATAAGGGCTATATGGTAGTTTCCATAACTAGGTGCACCCCAATACAGACACCTCATCGGAGCCACCGAAAAGATATCACAAATTGTGGGAATCCCCATATGCGCTTCCATATTAGTTTTGGGAGAGGGTAGGGCCTCAGGTTCTGTAGTAGTCTGCGTGGGGTTTCAATTTGGGGTTCTAGAAAACGCGTATGTACGATTTCCGTTTGTAGGGCTTTGCCATGGAATTTACACCACGATTTTAGGATACGGTCCGAATATCATTCAGATTACCGTAGTTGTAACCTAATCCCCATTGTATGGGTGGCACTAAGCACCTATATCGCAGTCCTGAGTCCTGGCACCCTGAATCTTGCGCCCTCTGCAGAGCTTGAACGGGTCGTTAACCCCATAGTACCGCCCTGACGTTATCGTTAGCCTGCCGCAAAGAACCTTTGTTAAGGGGGGGGACGTAGGGGTGCGTAGTATAGGGGGATAGTTCAGGGCCAGGGCATAACTGGCTCTAAATTGGTCCCACCCCTTGAGGCTCAGGCCCCTTTCACTTCTCAACAGCCAACAGATGGGAGCTTCTGTAAAGTGGGGGGGAACGTGGGGCACCAGGGACTCCTCCAGGGACTGTGTAAGGCTTGTTTTGAGAAACCCTAAATGGCCGCAGACTGGCAGCGCTACGCTCGAAAAGTACCTACAACTGTGGCGATTCCCGCGCGGCGGAGCCATACACAAAGGCCCATATTCCTAGAGGTGCATTTACACGCTACTGGGGTACCATTCTGGCTTCCTTGTACCGCGTGGATATCATATGAGCTACCGACTAAAGTTAGGTTGGGGGGGACCTACGGGGAAATATACAGGCTTTCAGGGGGGGACCTATTAGGGCCAATTAAGGAATATACTAGGACTTTAGTCCAGGGCTCATAGGCATCCGCCAAGAGGAACTTGTTACAACAGCAGGTAGGAGGGTAAGACTAAGCGGCCTGTTGTAAGAGTGTATGAAAACAGTTCAGGGCGGATTTTATGTGCGGACAGGTCGATCCCTCCTGTTTGCAGCTCCCGATGTCAGAGGTTTTTCTTGCTATGTGCATCCCAGACCTTGATACCCTAAATCCTAAACCCTCAAAACCCTAAACTCTATTTCCTGATTGACTTTTTCGGCCAGATCTCAAGAGCCTAAACTCGACCACCCCCGCACCCTAGGCATCCTTAAACCCTGTAAACCCTACTTGAGCTAGAGTTTATACACTCCTTAAAGAGCATTATATAGGAGATTAGAATGGGGTCTATTACAGGGCTTCTTAAGGGGGACACTGGGAGTTTAGACCGGAGCCTACTTAGAGGCTCCGAGGACTTAGTAAGTTGATGATGATTGAGGTTTTTGGGTCTAGGGTTTAGGGTTTAGGGTTAAAAGCAGGCTAACCCTAATTAGGGGAGTTAAAACCCTATTTCAAGTCTACGTAGTACTAGGGCCCCAGTGAGTCTCATCAAAGACCCTTATGCTCCTAGGGCTTACCTAAGCCCTAAACCCTAAACCCTAAACCCCAACATCCTATACCCCACACCCTTATTTCCGGAACCCAAACCTTAAGCCCGCACTCTAGACCCGAAGTCCTCGAGTCCTGAACCCCGGGGATCTCCAAATATTCAGAGGTTCTGCCTGCTATCAGCTGGGACTGGCCTCAGCCTGTGCATCACCTTCCATGGCCTTGCAACTCAGTATGCGTTTGCCTGTTTGAATTGTCAAGGACTTGAAATTAATTTAGCTAGCACTAGGAATCACTGGATGACAATGACGGTGGCAGCTATCTCTTGATGATTTTGTCAATGCTCTTCTTTTTTGTTGTAATGCGACCGCTGTCTGTGGTGTTGTTGCTGCGGAATTTTAGTTCTGAATGCCACCTTCATATCAGATCGTTCGCTGTTGCCTTTCAATGGCATGTAGTTCTACGCGTAGGCAGGATCGGCAAGGAACCATTGGGCCCATTGTCAGCCATACAAGAACAACCGGCCTTAGTAACCCTAAACCCTTTAACCCCTAAACCCTTAAACCCTAACTGCTGTTTAGGGATCCGTGTTTATGTGTGGAGGGCAAGAGTTACCCTTCCCCGCCATACAGGGAATGGGGATTATGCCTACATATTTATCATCCTAGGGTCTGTTCCGGGCATTTGGGAGGTGTATGTCGCATTCAAGTGCTATAGGGTACAGCAGGCTCCTTGGATTAAATGCTGGATTTGGGTCTTAGTAATAATCTATAGCTACTCCTCAGCTCTTATCCAATCACTCAGGCCCCTACATGCGGAAATAGAAGTATTTTTTCTCTCTCTGAGTTTGCAAATTTCAGTTCTTTCTCTCCTGCCCTGTCCGGCTTGCCTGCTGCCACCTCTAATTTTCTCCACTGATAATAACCCCCCCACACACACCAGTTATCACAAACAATCACGCCATTATAACAATGGTACTACAGCGGCACTTTAATGAGCTTACGCCGGGCGGGGACCTTAGTGTTAGGGGGAGGTCGTTAGCCCACATACCCTAGAACTCCTTTTGGGGGGGGGGTGGGGGGCGGCGGAGTTGCCTGCAACTTTGGGGGACCTTGAATGAATTTCTGTGCCTCATGTGAGCTACTGTCAATATTCGCCTTATTAAGGGGTCCCCCTTCTAGTCTAGTATAGTCCCTAATAGAGGGAGTCCCTAATATAGTCCCTAACGAAGAGCCCATGTCCAGTAAATTATGTAGACAATATTGACTCTAGCTCATGTCACCTCAGACAACCACCGAAACATCTTCCCCAACAGTCGAAGAACCTGAATACTGCAGTTTTGCCCCGAATGGACCCATGTGGCCAGTCATAAGAGCTGCAGTCTGAGGTTTAGGGTTTAGGGTTTAGGGATTATATAGGGGACTACTATAGGGGTTATTAAGGGGGATACTAGGAGTTTAGACTAGGGAACATATGGGTTATTCTCAAAGCTATGGGCCCCTTTTTGTTATAGATTGTATTACGGCACCTAATATGTAGGGCTGCCAAAATGGGGTCCTAATTTTGAGAACTACCCGTATGAGCTATAGTCCAAAATCCTAGTATCCCCCTAAAATAACCCCTACAATACTGCCCTATAGAATCCTCTAAATATGGCCCCCTTTAAGGCGTTTAGACCCTAAAGCCTAAACCCTATATAACCCCATTTAAGGAGATTAGACTAAAGCCCATATACTGTCAAGCAGTAGTAATTTGGAGCTGTAAGGCAAATGCACCCGACCATCCGGCACGCGCCCTGCCTTTGCAAAAGCCTTCTACAAGGAGGTTTTAGGCAAGGGTTTCGTCTCTAGGGTTTAGGGTTCAGGGTTCACCCAAGCCCTAAACCCGAATCTCTAAAACTTCAGGGCTCAAAAATTCAACACGTTTTGCCTCAAAATTGCTAAACATGTGCAGCCCTGACCGCCACGCCTCCTGATCCAGGCCAGGAATAGGCTAGCTTATGGTAACTGAGGGACCCAGCTTTGTGGCTGTCCAGCACCTCCCAATCAAATGTGAACCCTAAATTGTCCAAAGATGTTTTGTGTTAGGAGAGTATCTATTCTTTGGGGGGTGCAGGGGGATGTCATCAGGGGAGGTTCTTGTTGTCTCTTTGAGGGGTCTGTGAAGTCTATGAAGCTTGCTGGGCTTAGCTCGCTTTTAATGGAGCTTCATACTCTTTGCCCAGGAAACCCAATATTGCTTTATTAAAGAATTTATCCGAAAGTATTCAGACCCTCAAAAGGGTAGAAGGTATACCCCGTGATTACGTTACATTGGGCTCCGTGGGTTAGCAACTGTCACGACTCCTCAAGCAATACCTGTCCTCGTAAATGCCCGGACAGAGACCTTCGCTGACAGGAGGTACTGCCATCCCAGGATTGTTTACCGCGTGCAAGCTTTAGACCCTATCCTGAAACCCTAAACCCTAAACCCTCCCTAAACCCTATAAACTCAAAAACCCTACCATATGGAAGCCAATGCCTCCCTGTTAGAGTTGTCTACCTGCGACCTCCATGTTATTGTGTTTATTTTGGAAGTCTAGGGGTTCAGGGTTTTGAGGAGCCCGGAGGGTATGATGAACGAATCTGACTTAACTTCTTCTAAGGGTTCTTTGTTACGGTCTAGGGCACTTAGAACTAGAATTCAGTTTTATTGTTCTCCTCTCTAAGCTTTTAACCGCAAACTTTCGAACCATCCTCCCCGCTTCGCATAAACAAAGGGCCGACGAGCACCACCCCCTAAACCCAAAACCTAAACACACCACCCTGGCAATGTTGGGGCCCATGCCGAAAGGCAAATCCAAGAGCAATTCCCAGATACCACGCTTTCTGAAAGACACGGCTTGGAGTTCCGGGCTTAGGGCTTCGCCTTTAGGATTTAGGGCCTGGGTGTTACGATTTCCGGTTGAGTATCCAGGGGCCAGGGCGTTTTTTTGTGCCCCTAAACCCTAAATCCTAAACCCTGTACAGGGCTTATTGTCAAGGTGAACGATTGGCTTCCTTAACCCTAAACGTTTACTGCGGCTTCAGCTCTCAACTCGGAGGAAGGACCTGAACACTCAACCTGGAAACCTGAACCTGTAGGGTTTACAAGGGGTTTAGGGTTTATATAATCCTGATGGAAGCCCGATTACCCAAAATTTCATAGGTAAAGCCCTTAAAACTGTAGCTGATTTCGGGTACTGGTTCTGCACATAAGGGAGTTTCGCTTGGCAATATACATGAATACGTACATGGCCCATGAACAAACTCGTTTTAGGCGCTGGCGTTGCCAAAGTCGTCTTATGAAGGGTCTCACAAACCATCAACCCCCTGGCCCTAAACCCCCTAAACCCTAAAATCTGACTGAGGTGGCTTGGCTGAAACGCCCTGACCCCCTAGTCTAGGGGTGCCAAAAGGTGACCAAAATGATGGCCCGAGAGTCTTTGTATGTTTACGGTATAGGATACCTCAAATAGACCGAAATGTTTTGGACATTAATTTTCGCTTCCACGTTAACCCACCAGGCGGTAAACCTAAAACCCCGAACTCCCCCACGCTAAGCCCCAAAGCCTACATCCCAAAATCCGAAGGCGCAAAGCCTACCCCACCTAAACCCTGAACCCTAAATCCTGAACCCTAACAAGCGCGTACCAGGTCCTGTTTCGGCATGGATCAAGTGGTATCAGCCATATCGGACTACGGGTCGACTTTTTCACAGCAAGGCGCGAATTGTAGGGTTCAGGGATTACATATGGATTATATAGGGTTATATGGCGTATATATTGGGATAATGGAAAAGAAATGGAAACTATTACAATGGGGTTATATAGGGTTTCTGGTTTAAGGGCTCAAGGGTCTAGGACCTAGGATGTAAGGTTTAGGGTTCAGGGGCTGAAGGGTTTAGGGGGTGAAGGGCTCAAGGTGTCTCGGCTTCAGGTTTCAAGGTGTGAAAGCTCAGAGGATTATTATTTGTTCGTGGCCAATTCGGCTCAAGGCAAATGGAAGCTTTCGAAAGCTGATCTCCTGTCCTGGCTTTGCCTGGCGGGGACATCCAAAAGCACGAAGATTCCTCAAGCTACCGCAAATCTTGGTGCGGCTCCTTCTGGCAAGGATATGGCTTGGCACCATGATGTTGTTCTGAGCAAGATACGAAACATGAAGGCACTCTGATTCACGCTGCTGTCTGCCAAGCAGACAGCTTGCAGAGTGCCTTGGAGGAGGCTTCGGAGACATGTCACAGGCCCGTGGTGAAGCAACAGGATAAGATTGAGCGGATGCAGGGCGTCATGAGGTCCCTTCGTGCTTCCGATGAAGAAGATGTGAACCATGCGGGTTCGCGAGGTGCGAAGGAGGCTTACACAAGGTTGACGGGCAGAGCGTCATCAATGGTTGACCCCGCAACATCAATGGTTATCTAGAATGACGTCACGCCACATCTTCTTGATTTGTCTCTTCGTCGTTGCTGGCATGAAGTTGTTGAACCATTCGTCTCGTTTGAAAATCACACAGAAGTCCTGGGAGCTTCTGCTTGTTTACGGCCACTCTGATGTTCAATCTATGTCTGCTGCAATGCTCGAAGAGCGTCGCAAAACCCAGCAGACTCAAGATACCTGGAGAACAAAAGAAAAGATTTACGGAGGTTCTTGAGAGCTCAGGGGTTCAGGCTTAGGGATTTAGGGTTCAAGGGTTTGGGTACAAGGTTTAGGGTTGGCGTTGTAGGCTCACCAGATTTTCGGGTTTCGCCTAGACTTGGCAGTGTACAGTCAAAAATGCCCTACCGCAACATGACGGCAAAAGGAGGGGTATGTTCGTAATCATAAATGAAATGAAGACGCTGGCGTAATGCCTCGAATTTCATGGGTTGCCATTTTACTCCCCAATACTACCTCCCCATAGGCTTGTGTTTGATCAGCTTTGATTAAGCGTACGAACCTTTAAACAAAGCCTCAATAAAGGGTGAACCGGGGAGGGTAGTAGAGGGGGGATGGTAGGGAAACCCACGATAATTTCAGCGATGTGTGAGAAGGTTTACCTGAGCGGGTTTACCCTAAAGCCAAAACCCGGTATCAGGCTGGGGGCAAAGGGTTGGGGTCTCAAATCTAGTGTGGGCGCCCCTAGCCCTAATGAAGCCCTATCTATAACACCCTTTAGAAGCCCTGGTGCAAAGCTTATGGCAGGTACCAAGTTGGAGTTGCAGGCTAGGGAACATGACATAAGTTCGCACCCCAGCACCCTTGGCATGGGATCCTGCATGATGAGTCCCTCCTAGAACAGTACCATGATAAAAAAAAAAATATATATATATATGAGAGAGAGAGAGATGGGGTATCAAACTGAGTTTCTTCGGTCCTCGGACCTCCGGGGTACCCGACTGGACAACGGACCGCATTGAGCGCGGGGCAGTGCCCGGGGGGAGGGCAGCCTCCCCTAGCGCTGGCAGAAGGAGAAGAAGAGTAGAGAGAGAGAGATGATATATCATTAGAGGGGTGGACGGCCTACGAGTGTATAAGGTCTCAATGCAAGACCCCAAGCAGGCCGCACGCCTCATTTCGACAGCGCCAGACACGAGATCCTGAAACCAAAGCGCGCCTCAAGCCCAGAACCCCAAAACTAAACCCTGATCCCTAAACACCTTAAGGCTCGAAAACCTAAAGCTGTAAATCTCCTCAAGCTGTGACCTTGAGCCCCAGTAGCCAAAACCAGAAAATAAGGCCCTCGAAGGCCCAAAGGCCCAACACCCGTCCATGGACGCAGGTTGTACTGCTGGAAGTCATTCAGCTCACAAACCAGGGCAGGAGCTTGCCTTCGCAATAAGGTCAGGGAGTGGGGTTTAGGGTGGGTTAAGGGATTTCAGGGTGTTTAGGAGGTTTGGGGTTGCTTCTTGGTCCAGGGAGTTTAGGGTATATAAGCTTTAGATAGCTTTAGGCTTTAGGGCATGAGAATGGCTTTTATTTCGCCCCCCAATATGTAGCGGGAATACACTCTCTTGTTTCAGGGAAGTCTAAGTAGATGTTGAGCGCCTAAGGGGTGTTGTGCCCTGAGTTTGGAGATGGACCAATGCGCTTGGGCTTAGGGCTTAGGAGCTTCAATGCTCATGCTTGGCAGTTAGTATTAGTATGATGTGCTATTGTACTGTATTGTGTTTGTCTTCAGGCTATCGCTTCCGTAACCTCAATCCTCCCAACCTTGCCCCAGTGCGAGGTACTAATTGCAATCCAATGGCACTCTTGTGTCCCTACCCCATATAGTCTAAACTCATTAAAGGGGTTTATATAGGGATTATATAGGACTCTATTATAAAGGTTACTAGGGCGGATACTAAGAGTTTAGACTGTAACTATGAGATGATTGTTGTTTTGGTGAGTGTCCATTTCAGTTTTCACAGTGACCAGACATGGAAATGCTTCCGGCACATGGGTCAGCATTCCAATTTCAAAATACAGTGTCCACATTTGGATGGGGCGGTATCCGCTGTTGTTAAGCATTCCTGACTAATCCCTTCCCCATATTAATAAAACCCACCCTAATAACAAACAATAAATCCGGGACCCTAAAACTTCCTCATGAGCATTTTAAAAGGGGCTGTACTAATTTAAAAAGGAGCCAGACCATAATGAATTAGGGGGG
>CAJNIZ010009912.1:215-11925 GCA_905231905.1 Symbiodinium pilosum
GGAGAATCAAACGGATAAGAAAATGGAAATGATATGGAAACTGGGGCCATATGGGGGATTATAGGGATTACACTTATGCAATGGCATATATAACAAGATATACATATATATACACACACACGATATAGACTAATACAAGTATGGCTCTATAAGTTCCAAATTAAAACTTCAAGCTTAATCTTGAAACGGGTGACAAGGATATCTTTAATGCTTTCCAAAGGATTCAAGATTGAACCAGGGTGTAGGGCTTATGCTGGACCTCAAAAGTAGGTAAAGCCGTGGCCTAATACTTGCTCCCTAAACAGAATCAGAAAGGATTCGACATGTTTCTCGATGTATGCAATCCTTACACTACCCCTAGGGATCCCCGTCTATACATAATACCTGCTGTGGGCCTAAGCCTATGAACGGCACCTACTTCAGGCCGAATTCTGAAACCGTTGCATCACCCCAAAATCCAAAATCTCTACCCAGGTGGTGGAGAATCAAATGGATAATCAAGTGAAACATGACATATGGAAACTGGCTTTATAGAGGAGGTTGTAGGAGTTGTAGGAAGGGAAAGCCCAAAGCATATCCCTTTAATCTCCTAAAGTCACTTATGTTTGCCATTGTAGATTGTCTGTGGTAATGTATTAACCTAGAATCTCAAAATATCATCCCAAGGCACAGACCCTTGTCGCAAACCCTGAACCCTAAACACACAACCCTATGTAAAAGTCCTCTGGCTTCAAAAAAAACCCTAAACCCTATTCACCCTTGGCACAATGGAAACTGCTATAGTAGATTGGGGCTATATAGGGATGATTGGAAAAGAAGATGGAAACTACTATAGTATGCAGGGGCTATATGGGGATAGTGGAGGAACAACTTATGGCACAAGGACTCTGGCACGACTCTAAACTCCCTAAACCCTATAAGCCCTAAACCCCTAAATCCCTAAACCATCAACCCCTAAACCCTTAATCCCTAAACCTTAAAAGGACTCTTTTGGGGCTACGACGAGAAGCAGGACCAAGACCTTCGCGCAGGACTGTGGGGCATCTCTAGCCTTTCATACGGGGTTTAGGGTTTAGGGTTCAGGGTTATGTAATGGAAGCCTAACCAGGAATATGACCCTAAACCCTGAGCCTTCAACTCTACATACCAGACCTCAACAAGGAACCAGATAACGAGTGTGGGCATAAGGGTTTGGCAAGCGTGCAGTTGAAGACCAGAGTGAGGAGCTTGTTTCGAAGAAGCTTAAGACCGGAACAGCCTAGGGTGTAGGGCCACTTAGAGTGAAGACTTGAGCTTTGTATGAGCTGTATACTCCCTTACAGAGCCGCTTTTAAGGAGTTTTTGAATACAGCTCATACGCTGCTGAAATGGCAAACTTTGCCACGAGGTTTAGGCTTAGGGTTCGCCTTCTTTCAAGCTTTGGAATGGTTCTCATTTGACCTACTAAGGCTCCTTGACCCTAAGTTGGGTTGCTGCTAAGGAACTTAATTTCCCTTGCTATAATAAGGGTATATAGCAAATAATGGCTCTAAGGGTCCAAGGACCTAAACAATGGGGTTTTAGGGCCCAAATACTCTAATCTGAATGGTATTTGGGCCCTAAAACCCTATTATTTGGGTCCTTGGACCCTTAGGGTAGGGGTTCCTTCTCATGGTAGCTCCCTAAACCCTAAACCCTAGATAGGTTATTGAAATTCCTGAGCAGCGGCCCAGACCCGAAGACCTTTACTCCACGAGATGTGCTGCAGGATTCGAGACTCTGATCAAAGGCACGACCTGTGTTGAGGGGTGGGTTTAAAGGGGAGCTTAAGGGGGGGGCTTAGGGGGGGACTTAAGGGGGAACTTAAAAGGTTGCGTTTCCTACATGATTTAATGGGGTAGGGTTCAGGGTTGTAAGGTTATAAGGTTTTTAGGGTTTTAAGGTTTAGGGTAGACGGTGTACGCCGGCTTGGTGCTCGAAACCCTGAAATATTCCTAGCATACCAGTATTTCAGTGTGGGTCTCCAGATTTGGGTTCCCCAAGGAGACCTCAAATTGTTGAACGAGTTCCAAGTGTGAAATAGTTGTCAAGCCGATACTTAGAAAATAAAGCGTGTCTGGAGCGAGTATATTACTCGCCATTCCTCCGGATATGGGCCTTACGTGGGGTTGCCCACCTCATACCTATGCTCACCTACCTGGAAGTGTCCTTCAAATTCGAACTTGATTCTTGAGGTACAATCTATTAACCATAAAACCATTGATCCCTAAACCCTAAACCCTAAACCCAAATTCTATTAACCATAAAACAATTGATCCCTGCAAGTCCCCTAAAGGGACGCTGATATTCGTGTTTTTGACTTTAGGGATGGAGGTCATTCAGGGTTGACCCAAAGGCTCCATGTAGCTATGTGGTAGATACTTGGGCCCCAAAGTAGTTGCATGGGAACCTCTTTAGGAACCTCTTTAGGTCCTAAGTATATACTCTATAGCTACATGGAGCCTTTGGGTGATAGACATATCGAGCCTTTTTAGGGTCCTAAGTGCTGAGTCTTTCGCGGCGCGCAGATGTGGATGTTGACGATGTTTAACACCTGGGTTGGGGCTTAGCGCTTGGGCGTTGAGGGCCTGCGGCTTACTGCTTCTGTCTAAAAGTTTAGATCCTGGGAGTCCGGCTTTCGGGTTTTAAGGTTCAGAGGATTGATTGCGCGCCTGACGAACTATTTGCCGCTGTTCTCTATCCCTAGGGATCCGAGTTTGCAAATAATACCTACATTGGGTCCTAAAGTCTGTAAATATTACCTACATTGAGTCCTAAGTCTGTAAATAATACCTACATTGGGTCTTAAAGTATGCATTTCATACCTACATTGGATACCGAAGGCTGTATAATTGTTACCTACATTGGGCTATTTGGATCCCCCGGGTATGCCTTTTGCAAAGTCGAACGAGGCCGCTCCTCTGTCTTCGGGCATCGCTCAGTTTCAATGGTGTTTGGTAGCAGTTCCTTCATCCCGTGGCTCATGTTGCGAAACAGCCGTTTGTAGCTATTGAGCTTCGGTACCCGTGGCTCGCGGGAAACATCAGGTTTTAGGATTTAGAACCTTAAACCTCCAACCCCAAACCTCTAAACCCAAAACCCCCAAACCCCTAAACCCCCAACCCCTCCCAAACCCTAAACCCGCAAACCCTAAACCCCTAAACCCTAAACCCCTAAACCCTAAACCCCTAAACCCTAAACTCCTTCGGGATGCCACTACCAAGTGAGCCATCGTATTAACTCCTGTTTAGGGTTTAGGGTTTAGGGCTTAGGGTTTAGGGGTTTAGGGTTTAAGGTTTGGGGGTTTAGGGTTTAGGAGTTTAGGGTTTCGGGTTTGGGGGTGTAGGGTTTGGGGCTTAGGGTTTAGGGTTTAGTTTCCCCCTTAACATAATTCTTTATACTGTATGAGCTGTAGTATAAGCTCCTTAAGGGGGGTTTTATAGGGGATTCTATAGGGGAGTATCATAAGGGTTACTCTAAGACTATAAGGGGGATACCAGGAGTTTAGACTATAGCTCATATAATCAGCTTTATGGAGCTTAGAACATCGGAACCCTGAAGCTATGTAAAATTATGGCCTTTTGTGCAATTTTTTCGGTTTTGGGCTGTTATTTTTACCTATTCTGGGGGTCCAGGATAGCTCACGTAGGCTGCTCTTAGCGCTGAATTCCTTTTCGGCTTCAGGTTTGCAGGGAGTTGGAACAGTTGTTGACAGTCTCGTAAAAGTCCATTCCCTTCATTCCCTGCAGATTCTTGGCCGAAATCCTAATCCGATATCCTATACAAGCACCTAGACCCTAAAGCCCTAAAGCAACAAAGTGCGGCGCTACAGCCTGAAGCAATACAAATAGTGTGGCTCAAGACCCTGGCGAGACTTGTGCGACAAGGTTGTTGGATAATTTGAAATTGGAGCTGAAGGGTTGCAGGGTTCTACTGTTTAGGGGTTTAGCGTTCAAGGCTCGGTTTTGTTTCGGTGCAGGTTTGGGTGTTTTTCGCTTCAGGGTCAAGGGTTTACAATGTTTCCGGCTTTAAGGTGCATGTAAGGCTCAGTGCCCAGGGCATATTTATATATATATATATGTTTTCCGATGAGTCTTTGGCTGTTGAGTGGGTCTGTAGGTTACAAGCGCCCAAAGCTGTCACAACAATAATTAACCTGGAAACCTTGAACACTAAACCGTCTTGGACCTGCTTATACTCACATGTCGGCTGCTTGCGTAAACAAGCTCAAAGAGCAATGGCTACTGCCCCTGCTTGAGAACAGCCATCGGTAGGATCCTCCACGGTGGCGGCATCAACCCTAGACCCCAAAACCCGAAACCCTGACCCCCAAACCCCAAAACGCTAAACCCCTAAACCCTGAGCCTTAAACCCTAAAATTCTAAACCCTAAACTCTGATCCTAACACCCTAAACCCTGTCTCAGCCAACCCTGGGATCAGGCGGAGTGAAGCTTTTCGACACAGCCGAGATCTACGGCCCTGGGCGTAGTGAGGACTCTCTGATGCGGATTAGGGTGTAGGGTTTAGGGGGCTTAGGGAGTTTAGGGAATTTTGGGGAGTTGAGTTTAGGGTTGAGGGTTTAGGGTTCAAGGGCTTAGGGCTTAGGGGATTAAACTCAAGGGTTACCCTATTACCCTCCCTATACACCCCACCCCCCGTTCCTAGCTTCACTAGGTTTGTGGGATAAGTACAGCGAATTAAGTTTATTAAAGGGGGAACCCTGGGGGTGGAGGGGAGCAAGAGGGGAAAGTAGGGGAACCGAGGATAAACGGTTAGAATACCTGTTTAGCAGTTTGGTGTTGTTTGTGGCTGAAAGTCAGAGTAAGAGTTCAAAATTTTGGTTTAGGTTGGGTACTGCCCCCCCCCCACTAACAGTTGGATAAGAGATATAGTATGGTTATATATATATATAGCCCTTAATAGGACCCCTAATATAGACTGTTACTGGGTGGGGGCAGTACCCAAGGTTTAGGATTTAGGGTTAGGGGTCGAGTGCTTAGGGTTCGGGGAGCCTGACGAGCCTTTTTGAGGTATCATAATTTTAGGGTTTAGGGGTTTAGGGTTTAGGGTTTAGGGTCTGGGGTTTAGGGTTTAGGTTTAGGGTTTAGGGTTTAGGTTTGGGTGTTTAGGGTTTAGCATACTCATTCCCACAATCATTCCGATTGTATATAAGGATTGTACGCTGATGATATTCCCGGTTTTTCAGGCTCACACAAAAAAGCACGTAAAGAAGCAATGGTTTTTAGGATCTTGGGGATTGAGGCCTACATGAATGAACCAAAAAGTGTGTCGAAGAAAAGCCTTTTGGGCTATGTTTATAGGTGTTGGGCTATTATCTTACCTATTGTGGGGGTCCAGGTAACGCTAAACCCTAAACCCTTCACCTAAAAAGGTTCTACATGGAGTAGGTTTAAGACTATTGGGTTGACATTGCAAACAGGGCTTATGGGTCAGGAGCTCACAACATTGGATGGGACATGGTCTTGGGGGGTCATCCTCCTTGCGCTTGCAGTGTGAGAGGGACTTAAACCCTAAAGCCTCAACCTGAACCTCAAAAGCATGTAAAATAACAGGCTAGTGGGCAGTTTTTGTGGACTTGGGGCCATTAGTCTACCTTTTGGGGCCCAGGGAAACCCTTAGAGGGACTTCAGGGGTTGTGAGGCGAGGTCGGGGTTGAGGGGGCTCGGGTTCAGGGATCAAGCTTTCGCACCTTTGCCTTACTGCAGTCATAAAGCCCCCTGTTTTCTATACATACTGTTGACCACCCACCCTGCCAAGCCCCCCCTACAGAGCCCAGATGCCCTCATGTACAGCCGACCCAGACTCTAGACCTTATTTAAGGGTAGTTGTGGGTCTGATAAGGCTTGTAGGATAGTAGTTCCTGGTTCCTCTCTGCTGACAAGACAATATGGGATTAATAAACCCAACTACAAAAACGGGGGCCTGCAACCAAAATGGAGCCCAAGGTATCTAGCAGAGGTTGTGGGGTTTAGGGTTTGCGGGAGTGTAGTCTTGTTGCATTCAACAACGCAGCAGAAGTCTTGCGGTTTAGAAGTAGGCCCATGATCCTAGAAATTCCACAGTTAACATATACCGTAGTCGCTAGTATAGTGTAAGTAGATGCCCAAGATGATTTTGAACATTCTAAGAACTGCTAGAAACATAGACAGAAGAAGCTATTGCTCTAGCTCAACGGATCTGAAAACGTACCTAACTTGGAGCCGTAAACCCTAAACTGAAACCCTAAGCCCCATGGCAAGCATTGGAACTGAAGTCCTAACCAGACTCTCAGCAGTTGGAGTCTGTGGTTGAGTGTTCTGAAGGGACAAGCAAATCTACAGGTAGGTAAGCTTGCAGTCACCCAAGGTCTCCTATACTATTCCCCTAAGGGTCTATAGGGCTTAGGTTTTCGATGCCCAAACCCTCGAAACCCCAACCCCTAAACATCAACCCTTACACAGTGGGCCGTTGAAACTCGATACCCACCGTATCACCACCAACTTGTTGGCATCCTCCCCAAGATTGACCTGCAACCCCACATAGCCCTTGTGGGTTTTCATGTTTAGTTTCCGCGGTCGTTGTTGGCAATCTTCCAGGTTTTTGTGATATTCATACAGAGATATAGGGATGTACAAGACGTAGTAAGGAGTCTAGATTGACGTTTCCTCATCATATCCCAATATGGAACCTGTTGTGGGGGGTAATACAGAAGTACCTTACAGCTCGTTTCAGGCACCGCTATCCTTCCTAGAGCGGCCCAGGAAATTCCAAGTAGTTGCCACAGGGCCCATGCTACTATTACTGCTGCTGCTTCTAGAATTACAACTGCTATTACTCTTACTGTTAGTCATTATTACTAGCCCTAAGGGTCCAAGTACCCTGTGATCATAAACGTCCCCCAACCTTGTTCTACAAGTTCTAGCGACATAATCCCAAGTACTTAGTTATTAGTTGCTTGGACGCTAAATCCTATACCCTCCTAACTCTAACTCCTAGACCCTAAATCCTAAACCTCGAACCTTAAATCCTAATAGAACCTCAGGGTACACCCAGACCCTCCTATGTAGTTCCTTTTTGGGTAGTATATTATAATCCCTTACCAAAAAACCATAACAGACCCAAAAAGGAACTACATTGGAGCCCTTGGGTAGCCCTAAACCCTAAACCCTAAACCTGAGGGTATAGGTTCATGGTTTGAACCTTAAACGCAGGAGCTGCTCGGGAAGTTTCTTCGCGAGACCGGCGTTCAGGACGCCCAGGCCCTTGGCACTCGCACGGTTCAGGGTTAAGGGATTAGGGTGCAGGGAGTTAGGGTTGAGGACTTAGGGGTTTGAGGTTTAGGGGTTAGGGTTTGGGGATGCAGGGTTTGGGGTTTAGGTTTCCTTTTAGTGTTTCGGGTGTAGGGCTATACAGTCTGGGGTTAAGGGTTCAGGAACGATGGGGGCTAGGTGAAGCCTGCAAGGTTTACAGGGCGCGTGTACTTCCATGGCGCTATAGCACTGCAAAGTACTTCATAGATGTATAGCTGAGAGGAGCTTGAGGACTGTAATACTCAATTAGGGTTTGGGGTTTAGGGATGTAGGACCCTAGTATATACAGGCACGCGAGAGTCACAAGCTCCTAATTTGGGCAGTGGTTAGGATTATCAAGCTCCTTTGTTTTCTCTTTGTCTCCGCAACTCATTGCGGGTTGATGTAAGGTACTTGGGGCTTAGAGTTAAGGGCTTGGGTTTAGGGTATGGGCTGAGAGTTAAGGGCTTTGGGTTGAGCATTTTGCGATATTCATTCAAGGCTTGTTCCGAGAGACGTCTGGAAGGGACCCGTACTCCCATTACCCTGTGCATCCAATACATAGTGCTATATAGTGGTTATATGCCTCCTACATACCTAGGTGGTCCCCATAGAAACCCCCAGGAGCTAGAAGGGTCTCCATTGAGCACGGGTCCTTGATAGATAATGGGAGTAGGGTCCCTTCTAGTAACCCATGAGTTTAGTGTTTTGGGTCGGGTTTCCACGGGAGTGTTTTGAGTCTGACGTGTTTTCATTGCCATCTGATGGTTCTGATTTTCGAAGCGACTAGAGATCTGGGTGATATACATTTTAGATGCCCAAGATATAGTTTTAGGGTTTAGGTTTAGGGTTAGATCTAGTTTAGGTGGACCCCTTACCCTGTAGTAATGACGATAAAGGATAATAAGCATTATATAAGGCTCCACACTAGTACAGGGTGGGGGGGGTCCTAAGATTGCCTGGACTGACATCCAATGACCATATCCTCTAAGGCTCTGAAGGTTGTAAGTCTGGGGCCCTAGTATATAGTCCCCTTAAGTAGGTAGAATATGGAATTCCCCAAAATCACAGCAAGATCCCCCTATGCCTTAATTTCTATTTACTTTCTCTACTTGAGGGAGACGCTATGCCCTTAGCCTTCACAGCGGGATACGCGGAGCCTTGAGGGGTACCGACAGGGTATCTACTGGGTAGATGACCCCACCGTAAGGAGCCCATACTTGGATTTAGGGTTCAGGGATTTAGGGTTTGGGGAGTTAGGGTTTAAGGATTTACGTTTTAGGGTTTGGGATTTAGGGTTTAGGGAGTTAGGGTTTAGGGATTGAGGGTTTAGGGTTTGGGATTTAGGGTTTAGGGCTCCGGACTCCGGGCGTTTAACCTTAGTTTGGCGCACCCTCCGTGTGTGTGTGTGTGTGTGTGTGTGCGCGCGCGCGTGTGTGTGTGTGTTTTTTGTTCGACCGTTTTTTTCGACCAGGGGATGTACGTAGCAAGGGCTTCAGTTAGAGATAATGTACTGCGGTATAGACGTGCAGACATAGTAATCCCTTCAAGGCCTCAGATACCCCATAAACCTGAAACCCTATCTATAGACCTTAAACATACTTTCCCAAAACATTAAAGCAATCATCTGCACGGTCGCGTTGTGGAGCAGTGTTTTGCAGGGCCAAGTTTGGGCTTTGAAATAATTGTTGAGGGAGGGTAAGAACCCTACGGTTCAGGATTTAAACAGCCCTGAACCCGAAGCTCTCGTAATCACTTAAGCCGGCAAACCTCAAGCTTACCCTCCACACCCTAAGCCCCGAATCCTAAATCCAGACACTTAGTCTGGGTTTAACCTTTTCGAGAAACACGCATACATTACCCCTTCGTGCAGCACACTCACCTTTCTGTCACCTTAGGTTCGCTAAAAGAGGGGTTGGGTATAAAGGTCTAGGTAAGTCGTCCTACAGAGGTGGCTACGAAATTCGCCGCCTTTCCTTGGAAGCTGGATCGCAGCGACGTTGTGAAGGTTGATATTTGGGAGTGATTGTGTTTGGGATGAGACATTGAAGGTTTAGGGTTTCGGGTGTTTGGGTTTCAGGGTTTCATGATTTAGTGCTAAAGGTGTTTAAGAACTTCCCTCAAAACCCTAACCTCGAAGCCTCAAGCCCTCCCAAGAATCCAATCCTAATCCATACTCAGCCCTGGGCTCCCGAAGGGCCCCGAATCTCGGTGGCTGTTAAGGAACATAAATCACGTCATCGGGGTTTGCGGGCCATGTAGGGTTACATAGGGGCTACATAGTGTCATATCGGGGCTGTATAGGGTTCAATGTCAGCGAAGATTGCCGTGAGGTCACGCTTTGGGGAGTCCCTCTAACAAGCATTGTAGCATATCGGGGTCTGTATCTGGGCCTCCTATGTATAGAATCAGGAAGAACAGCAACTCCGCAAGTTGAGAAGATAACCCCCCATGTCCGCACACTCGGAAAAAACTTTGGGGGCCTTCAGGCCTTCAGAGCTATTTCGGAGATAACAGACGTCTCTTTCCCTGGCCATTGATGGGTACAAGCTTTAGTTGCGTTATCATACTTACAGCCATGAACACATTTTTATAATCTTATGGATACCATGTTGACACTTTCAAGCATCGGCCGGCGTAGGCCTGAAGGTGGTTGTTGCGGGGTTTAGCGATTTGGCTTAGGCAGATTAGGGTTTGACTCGATAGTTTCAATAAATCGGGGGACCCCAACATAGACCCCCAAAATGCTATAGTCCTTGTAGGAGCCCTTGAAACGGGACCCCCAATTTTGGGAAGTCCGACTTAGAGTTCGCGGTTCAGGGTGGATGTCCAGGTACCTGAACCCTAAAAGTATGTAAGATAATAGCCCAAAACCTACAAAGATAGCCCAAAAAGCCATCATTTTACATACTTTTATAACCCTAAACCCTAAAGCGTAAGGTTCAGGTAGGGCCGATTGAGTGGGATCTGAAAGCTCTTTGTTTCCTACAGCGTCGCTGGCCAGAAGCCATAGACACTTCTAAAGGCACGATGTAGCTATATTTACCAGAGTCTAAACTCCTTAAAGGGGGTTATATAGGGGATTACATAGTGGACTACTAAAGCGGATACTAAGGGGGATGCTAGGAGTTTAGATTATGGCTCATATAGTATATACTTAGGGCCCGAAAAGTAGTTGCATGGGAACCTCTTTAGGCCCTAGGTATATACTGTATAGCTGCATGGAGCCTTTGGGGACATGAAGAAGCCGAAACCCTAAACCCTAAGGGGTTCTCATCTAATCACTTTAGGGTCCAAGTATATACCATCTAGCTACATGGAGCCTTTGGGATTCCAGTGGTCATGGAAACGAATTTCAATTCCATCTACCGCCGCTGCTTGGTTTGGAATCCCAAACCAATTTTCGTAGATGATATCGCCTTTGGTGAGGAGTATCCCGACCCAGAAGCAGACGGTATTTTTCTCAAGGATCCAGCCCTGAAAGCTTTCCTGGAAAGCGGCCCAGCCATAGCCGCCATGCTGAAACAGCAGCATGGGTTCGAGACTTTGCACTCACGGCAGGTGTGCTTGCAGATTATAGAAGAATTTGCTCGCGGAGGCATCACCGAACGCAAAATGCGCGAAGCCTGTGGCCTTCAACCGCGACCAGTTCCTTGGCTGAAGATTTAAGGATTTGTTTTTGGTGATAACGCTAGTATCAAGAACTTGGTAGTGCTGTTGTTGCAATGCATGAACATGATGTTGGTTCGAACAAATGGTATAAGTTGCCGCAACTTGTCAAGTGTGTTTACTATTGAACCTGTTTTTCGAGGAGCAGACGGAAGGCGAGAGGTGTGGGAGATAAAGTATGACGAGAAGGGAACCCTGAAGGTCAGGTGCACACAAAAAAATTAAAGCACACACAAACCAAATCTTTTCCAGGTGTCTGGAAGCATTGACATGGACTGACCAGCGCGGGCCACGGAAAGTTAAAGAAACGACTGCATGCTGGTTGCAGCGCAGTGCTGCCAAACATGTGCCTGCATGCTCGGCTGCAGTGCTTACTTGAAACACGCATCTGCCGCCCTTTTTTCAAAGCTGTCAGAACAGCAACATGACAATCAACCTCTATTATGCAGATATATGCAAGCAAGCAGAAAACTCACTAATACTTTGTCTTCACTATGGAAAATTACATGGGTAGTGAAGGGTCGTTGTATGCCTTGGACGATAGGCTGCGAGCAAGGCCGCTCGGTTTAACATAAGTGTTTTCTTAAGGTTTTTAAGTTAAACAAACCTCTCGCAACAAACCTCTCGCCAAGTAGAACACAAAGGTCCATGCCACATATATGGGTATTGGCCTAAATTCCTTATAATACGGGGTCCTATATTTGGGTTTCCATTATAATACGGGGCCCTATAT
>CAJNIZ010009913.1:0-22199 GCA_905231905.1 Symbiodinium pilosum
TCTCCATGATTATCATGCTGTTGGTAATAATTCAGGCCTCTATATAAATCTTAAACCCTAAGCCCTGAATCCTAAGCCCTTAAACCCAAAGCCCTAGACCCTAAACCCTAAATAATAGTTTCCATTTTGTTTTCCACTATCCTAGTATAACCACCAAATTCTCTCTAATTAAGGGAGACCCTAAACCTTGAACCCTGAACCCTAAATAGTAGCTTCCATTTTGTTTTCCACTATCCTAGTATAACCCCCATATTCTATCTACTTAACGGGGGGACGGTGCAACTCTCAGGATTGGGACTCCATCTGTGCTCCTGCTTGCCCTGTGTCCTGTCTGCCTTAGAACGCTTTTGAGAGGCAGGCGGTTTAGGGTTTTTAAGGCAGCTGTACAACGGAGTTGATTCATAGGAGTTACTCAAAGCAATGGGTCGAGGTTTCCTGGCAGAATCAGAGAGAAAGCATAAACTAGAAGCTTGAATCTCCAGACCAGTTGATTCCCGTCAATATTCTTACACAACTATAGGTGAATTTGCTACGAGACCCTTTTCCAATCAAATAGTACATGCAACCCTTAAGGAACCCTACCTAAATCCAGTTTTCGTGTGATGGTTCCTTTGAATTTTGATTTCTCCTTTGTTCCTATTCAATAGGCTCCTTACACTCAATCCCCTACAGCCCACACACCGGCATGATATCTTTCCTTTGCAGATGGCCGACAAGAGAGGGAAATGGACTGAAGCCCGGTCTCCCTGTGTAATCCTAGCTGCCCATATTTATATGGGGGTTGTTCTAAAGGTCCTTGTAAAGAAGGGACCAGTGGGAATACATTTCCTTACAGGGGGATCCGAATGAAACAGGTCAGCTATATTATGGCCATTTTGGGACAGGCATTTTGAACAACTACCATATTCCTTGAGGCTTCGCAGCCTGTACGCAAAAAGGGTATAATTTGGCATTTGGAGAATGTAAAGATGCCAGGGTTTAGAGTCTGGGGGGCTTAGGATTTATGAGCTACGAAAAACTCGCTTCGAGGCGCCAACCTTAGACTTTGAACCCTAAACCCTTTTAGGGTTTAGGGTTTAGGGGTTCAGGGTTTAGGGTTTAGGGTCCTTATCCCAGAACGTGTTTAAGCTGGGATACTGCCCTGTGGCTTAGGGCTTCGGGTAACAGTTCTTGGAAGCTCTCTTGGCATAATAAGTCTACTTCCTATGGAATTCATACTATATTCGTATACAGCCCTCAATATAATCGATACATTCGACTGTTACTTGGTGGGGGCAGTACCCAACCTGCAGCTAATAAAGCGCCTTAAGAGAGAGAGTCTCTGTAAAGACCGCAGTCCGAAAGTGCCCGGGTGTGGGGTGTGGGGTTTAATTGAATCCCAAAACCCTAAACTCTAAACCCTAAAACCCTTAAATTCTAAACCCTGAACTCTAAAACCCAAAACGCTAAACTCCAAGCCCAGAACCCTAAACCCTAAACCGGGTTTAGCCCTCTGGTCTTCCCCCCTGATTCTCTCAACTTTAGCACCCTCAAACACCTGGGTACCCCAGCAGTACTCCTTTGCCTTTAAAGGGTTATGTAGGTATCTAGAGGGGTGGTGTATAGGGTTATATAAGGGATGTTTAGGGTCTAGGATTTGGGGTGCAGGGTTTACCCCATATCCTCTTTTTTAGTGGGGTCTCCTGATTAAAGCTGAACGGTAGGAAAAAGGGTACCCTTATTATTGATGCGTTACTGGGGAACCTAAGCAACTTAATCTCTCAGCCTTCAGCACCGAGTGGCCCAAATCCGCAAGACCTAGAGCTGAAACCTAGGCCCCTCAGAACATCTCAACTAGGTGCTTCGCACAGACCTAAGCGTCTTTCTTAGCCAACAGAAGAACTGCAAACTTTTTGGCATCCTTGTGGTGTCTGTAATAAAGTTTAAACTTTTTGAGCCCTGGTTATTGGGGAAGAGAGACCTTGAATCCTCAACTGAGCTATTTACACGGGTTACCAGGGACCATTAAGCTTCAGCGTTCAGGCTTTCGGGATCAGGGGTTAGGGTTCAATTGAGGGTTACTAAGGGACCAGAAAAGTGGATAGTGGGGTCCATTTGTGAGTTTAGTATCGTTTTGCTAGCCATGTCCATTGATTATATGGCCAACATTGACTGTGGCTCATATCATACCAGTTGCCAAGTGTCCATTGTCTATTCAATTGGGTTCCGGATCCTTGTCTATTCCTATGACCCATTTAAGGGACCTTAGGTTTCCATGTCTTGTCCATTTGGGGTTCCGCATACGCTAGACCCTAAGTCTTAAACCCTTAACGTTAAATCCTCAACCCCAAGGCCCAAACCAAGAACCAACTTCCGCATACCATTCGATGCTACTCGATCTCACCGTAAATGGCGGTTTATTTCAAGAGCCAAAAATTGGTTCAACTCCAGGTTCCAAAATCAATGAAATGGCCCCTAGACCTTAAACCTTACACTCCAAATCCACATGTGCCTAATTTCAGATTCCCAAGTCGTTAAACGTGGCTACCAAGTTTCCATGTCATGACAACCCGAAGCCCTAAACCCAAATAACAGGCTGGGTACCATGGTGCAGTGGATGCTGGAGTGAGTCCCAGACCCCCATAAAGGATTCCAAAAAGGGAAGGCTTAGAATTTTGGGTTCTGAAAAGGGAAGGCTTAGGATCTAGGGAATGTCCCTCAAAATAACCCCATCGCTACATGAGCCATAGTCGAAACACCTAGTATCCTTTTAAAAAGCCCTATAGTAGGAACCCTATATAGTCCGCCATATAACCCCCTTCAAGGGGTTTAGATTATGACTCACGTTTGGGAAACCCTAAACCCTAAACCCCTATTTAGAGGTTTAGGGTTTAGGGGGCTCCCTGTCTTCGGCATCCTCGAGGAGGTCTGGGGTGGAGTGAGCTGCAGAGACTGCGGGATGTGATGTGGATAGTCAGAGTTTGTAGTCCCCGTTAAGTAGATAGAATATGGCTTTGGGTATAGTAGAATAACATCCCCATGTACCCCATGTCCTATCTACGTTAGGGGGGCTATAGGTTAGGGCTTAGGATTCAGGATTTCTCTTGGGTCAGGATTTTACTGGGTTTGGGGCTGAGGATTTACGGGGTCTGGTGTGAAGGATTCATGAGGTGTAAGGTTGGGGCCCGGGGCTAGGGTTTAAGGTTTAGGGCCAAAAAAAAAGGTTACCTGATGGACACGGGGATGTGCATATTTCGCACATGTATATACGTACTGAGGGCGTAGGGTTTAGGGTGTAGGGGTATACGCATATGAGGTAGGGCTTTATCATTCGTTCTAGGTGAGTGTGTACAAGGTTACTCAGGAATATTGGGGTGTGTGTGTGTGTGTCTTAGGGGAAGGGACGGCACAGGAAACGTATCCCTATCTCTCTTTCTCTCTCTCTCTCTCTCTGACTCTCTCTCTCTTTGTCTGTATATGACTTGTAAGACCCGAACCCCTAAACCGCGAAACCCCTAGACCACCCCCAAGAACCTTGAATCCGAAGGACATACAATTATGGGGGGCCGCCCTCCAGGGCTCCAGTGCAGGGACCCGAAGTAGAAGAATAATGCAGAAGAATAATGCAGAAGCACATGGAACATGAAATGGAAATCGGGTTCACATCGGTTGTTTTGGGGGATTGTTATGCAGGAGTTGCTTTAACCGGAATGTGCTGCTATATGTATAAATCACAGGGGACATGGATACTGTAATTATTCGGGCTTCCCTGAACCCTAAACAGGCCCTAGACTCCGCCATCAACCCTAAGCCCCCACACCCTTTAGACCCTTACCCGTGTGTTCTACTCTCCTGGGATGATATTGAGAGACTCTCATGTCTAAGCTTGGGAGGGTTTAGGCTCAGGGTTTAGAAGTTGCGGGTTTAGGATAGGGGCCATAGGTCTTCGGCACCGGGCTGGAATTTTTTAGATGCCAGTTTTCATATACACATAAGCCACAGTCTAACTCCTAGTATCCCCCTTAATATCGCCTATAGCAGTCCCCTATATAACCCCTCCATTTAATAACGCCTATAGTAGTCCCCTATATAATCCCCTATTTCGCTCCTTTTAGTAGTTTAGATTATGGCCCACATAAGACCTCAGTAGCTGACGAAGAATGGGCGCTTACCTGTGCAGCATCCTAATCCCTTCTAATGCCTCTACGTCCGAAGAGCCCCTATTGCGACAGAGTAGTTATGCATACTTGATCCGTTTTCTGGGGAGAGATTTGGGTAAGCGGATTTAGAATTGAAGGCATGTTGGTCTGGGCACTGGGCACGGAACTACACATGCCTTGCTCAGCTTGGCTTGGGTGCGCAATTACCCGTGCCCTGCTCAGCCAGTTGGCTACTGGATTGGCCTTTGGGATATGCCTATGCGGGAGTCTCCACAAATTAGGGCTCCTTTGCTTCGCTCCCCTAAAACTCTGCAAAGCCTATGGCCCTTTAATCGGGCGTGTACCATTTCGGGGTAGTCGGGGTGAGCCTGCTGCTTGGAAATGCCCATGTGAGAGTCTCCTGGACATTCCACTAGATGAGATCTCCCACCTAATACTTGAAACAGGGATCTATGGGCTATTTAGAGTAATATAGGATTATACAGGAACACGTATAGTTATAAGGTATACGGAATCTTCACAAACTGTCCCAAGGAGTTCGACTTGCGAAGGCCCCCGCATTTTCCTCTTAGATGAATGGCCACGGCGACAATAAAGAGCCCCCAAACAATCCCTGAGTTTCCCCAACGTAGCGATGGGTCATTTTGGGCGGGCTTCCATTTCTTGGATCCTTAAAGGGGCCTGGGTATGATAGCATGATGTTAGAATCAGAATGAAGTTGCACCCTGCACCCGCAACCCCGAACCTGAAAGCCCAAACCCTAAGTCCCTAACCTGAAACCTTAAACCCCAAAGGGTTAATCCTGCCCCCAGAACCCCAAACCGAAAACTTTGAACTCTAAACCCTAAAACCTAAAGGCCAGTCGAGGCTAGATCCAATATTTGGTGCTAGCGCTAGGGGCCACAAGGCTCACCACACACATGTGTCCTTTTTGAGAGTTCCTCGAAAAGTTTAGGGTTTGGAGTTTAGGGTTTGAGGTTTACATGTCAAGGTGTTTGTAGACCTTGTGCTTGCAAACTGCCAAATCCTAAATGCAACGCATGAACACGCAGGGTGTCTTTTGGACAGTTCCTACCCTAAACCCTAAACCTTGATCATGAACGACGAACTCTGACAATGCTTCATGCAATGCTTTGCAGGACTTCAAATGTGTATCCCGACAGCACAGTCCCCACGTAAAAATATCTCCTCTTCGTGGGCATGGTGCTTTATGCCGTCCTGCCTTAAACCCCTTAACCGTTAACCCCCAAACCGCGAACCCTAAACCGTAAAACCCTACCTTACACCCTAAACCCGGAACCCTAAACCCTAATGGCCCTAATAAGTTGCTAGGAAGGCTGGGGATGATTTTGAACTTCCAGGTGTGTGTGGGAGGCCACAACGGCTTTCATGATGCCTTGTGCCTCAAATCTTGCCTGTAGGACCTGTGGTGGGATTCTGGCAGGTTTTGGACTTAAGGGTTTGGGGTTTACCCTAAACCCTAAACTCCTAAAGCCCTTTTGGGGCTTGGGGTGTTGGGTTTAGTATTTAGGGTTTCGGGTTTGCCCTAAACCTAAACCCCTTGAGGGTTTAGGGTGTTGGGTGAACCAAACAAATTCAGCATCGCAACTGGGAGGGCGATGTGTTGGGGGGATTGGGGATTTAATCAGATATGTTTGTGCATCTCTTGGGTAGTCCCAGGATAACAGCGTGTTGAGGAAGCCCTTCCTGTTGGGGGTCCTAAGTTCTTTATAGAAAATCTATATTCAAAAAGGGGGACCGTTTTGGTCCCAGGTGACTGGGATCCTAGATAAGGATTATGTGTGTTTGGGGGTTGAGAAGGGGCACCCCTAAGTTCTGGAAATCAGCATATCAGACTTGACACTTAAGGGTTCAGGGCTCAGGTGCAGATTCAGCGCTGAAGCGTCAAGCGTGCACCAGGTAATTACTGGGTGCTCAAAAAGGGTACCTAGAAATTCTGAGCCATGCTGTTAAAGCTCCATCAGGGCCCACATGTTTCAATCAACCCTACGCCCTCCCTAACCATTAAACACAAGTCTGAAGATTGCTACTTTCTTACATGAGAGGAGTCGCAAAATAGCATCACCCTGAGGGAGCCGATGAAGGGAATAGGCGAAAAGTTCGCGGGATTGTCAGGCGCTCCCTGGAGGCATGATACTGAGAAATCTCCAAATGGATAGTGTTTTACATGGGGTTAGGAAGGTCCCCAAGATAGAGTCAGGTTATGTCATCCATTTGGGTAGAGAGCTTCACAAGAAGGCTATCATCCTATCTGGATGAACCATCAAAGACACTACTCGCGGGTGTTGTTGTTTTGAGGAGTTGGAGGTTGCTCTTGGGGGTGGGTATGTGGAGTGTAGAAATGGCCTCCAGAACACAAGTTTCAATAGACTACGTCGCGCAGTAGTACCTCACTTGCAAACACCTGAATAACCATAATTTGACATGTGACCGGCAGCAAACAACGTTACTTATAGTTTGGATAGAAACTGTTTCTGGCACGTTCATGTTTCATAGTTGTGGCAGTGCCTCTGACATACTTGTGCTCTCGCATAATCCCGCTGCAGCGAAGTCCATGTGGTAGCTTCCAAAAAATGAGGGGACTCTAGTATAGACCCCTATACACTGTGGTCCTTATTGTAGGGAACCCCCCAAAAAGGTACCCCTAATTTGGGGAAACCCTAAACCCCTAATTTTGAGAAACCCCCATGCAGATTCAACAGCTTGTCCTCCAGGGGACACCCCTATTTCCTTGTAACCTCCGCGCATCCCAAGAATTCCTAAGACCTTGCATGCCCAGAACACCTAGATGGAAGACGCGGTTTAGGGGCCTAGGGCCTGGGGTTTAGGATTCAGGGTTTAGGGCTTAGGGTTTAGGGTTCAGGGTTTAGGGATAGAAGGCAGATTCAATTCAGAACCCCACTGCATTAGGTTTGGACCTACTGCGGCTGTACAGGGCTTGTTTCCAACGCCGCAAATTGACGGGAAAAATCTTGTCTCGCCTGGCTGTGCACTTGATGTGGAACCCTACAGTGGATAAGGAAAACACGAGCACCAAGAGATACCCATAGTAATGCCTAGTGCATAGCGCACGGATTGCCTCCATCCACAGCTTGAATGAGGATTTAGGTCTTAGGGCTTAGGGTTTGGTAGTGTCTGATGTCATATGCTGGCTTCAACGTTCTGATTTAGGGAGTTTGGGTTACTGGATGGATCTTACTGCCCATGCTCCCAGTTGGAAAGCGGGTTCGGGTACGTAAATTCGGGGAGGCAATCCGAAGTTTTTTAAGCCTCGGAGTCCTGGGTAGGTGTTCAGGGTTTAGGGTTTAGGTGAAGGGGGGGGGGTTACACAGGGGATTACATGGGGAGTAGTATAGGGATTATCATTGGGGGATATTAGGAGTTCAGACAACGGCTTAACGAGAGGACAACTGTTTGGAGGTTGATGGAAGGCAGTACCTGCTTCTTGTTGGGGTCATAACCTCGCCCAAGCTGCTCTTATAATATAGGCTACCTCAGCTGTGAGCAGGGTTAGTAAACCTGCTTTGACTTGGTCAGCAAACCTTCAACTTGACAAGCGACAACAAGCCCCCTTCATGCTTGCCATGTATCCCTGCGGGTGCCTGAGGCCCCCCGTTCTGATAAACATGGCATGAGCTAGGCAGACAATTTGCAACAGTTACCATCCAGATACGCGCATTGAGAGATTCGCAGCACATCCTGACCTTTGGCACTCCCCAAAAAGGTGCCCCGGATTTGTTAAACCCTGCTTTGGGGTTTTTAAGAACCCTTAGCCCTAAACCCTTAAGGCTCAACTAGGCTTACCTCAAGGCTCACCGGGCGGTGCAGGGCTTTTTTTCCGAAGAACTGCTAGAGGCCACCTGGCCTCTGGCGACAGTACAGCAGACTTGGTCCCAGCGTCGGAAAAATGATTTTTTCGGGTTTACGGATTAGGGTTTAGGCCTTAGGGTTTAGAATCCTCAAGTCCAAGTATCGCAAAATGAGTTTTTCGAGTTTAGGGTTTAGGGCTTTGGGTTTAGAATCCTCAAGTCCAAGTGTCGGAAAAATGAGTTTGTTTGGTTTAGGGATTAAGGTTTAGAGCTTTGGGTTTAGAATCCGCAAATGGATATTTCTCAAAAGTGTGGACACTGTGCCCCCTTCTAAGGTACGTTCTCACTGCCTCGCCAAGCATTTCGGGGCACAAAATTGGGATCACAGTTTTTGAAGCTACTAAACCCCAGAATTCCAAACCCAACCTAACTTGTATGCTCCAACATGCCCATGTACCCCTACATCCCCCTTTAAGGGGGACACCTTTGCGGAGGGTTTATGGTCTGCAGTTTTTGCGCCTGGGGGCACACAACCCTATATTACTCTAAACCCGAAATACTACGCTGTGCCTTTGTTGAAGGTAATTGTGTAGCAAGGGATATAGATTAAGAGCCCCGTTGCTCCCTGCCCCACCCAGACCCACGGAAAATCCGAACCAGCTTCAAACTATCGCAGGCTTGTGCAGAGATAAAAGTCTACGAAGTTGATCCTTCGTATAAGGAAGCTACACAAAGGGCCCCGCATATGTAGACCATACAAAGCCCTACCTAGACCCTCCAATGTAGTTCCTTTGTGGGTTTGGTATGGTTTGTTTGTCAGGATTCTTATTAGGACTACCAAAAACGTACTACATTGGAGGGTCCAGGTAAACCCTAAACTCTTACCCTAAACCCCCTAAACCCTAAGACCTAAACAGAGTCTTAAGGAGCTCTGCTATTGCGCTTCGGATTCTAGCGGAGTGCTATGGAGTCCTTCATACGGGACCCCCTTGGAACTCCCCAATTCAGGGGATCCCCCTAAATCCTTATAATGATTATCCCATGGGCCACCCAACACCTGCCTTAGAATTGTGTGGAGGCTTGAAAATATTTAACAATACTATCGCCCTACAAGTGTTTTAAGTTCTAGTAAAAGAAACCCTGAGTATTATCCAGTCATCATCCTACTCAATTTCAAGGGCTACACAAATATACCCCCGAAACCCACTTGTTCGTCCAGCCTCTACAAAAGATTTTGGGGCTTGTATCAGGGTTTAGGGTTTACGGTCTACCTAAACCCTAAACCCTAAACCCTAAACAAACCCTAAACCCTAAACCCTAAACAAACCCTAAACCCTAAACCCTGTATCATAAACCTCCAAGTATGGAAGTGGATCCCTGACACCAGGGTTCAACCTCGAACCCTTTAGGGTTTAGGGTTTAGGGATGGATTCGGGTTTAGGGAATCCTGCTTGCTTAAACCCCAAAAGTATGTAGAAGAATTGCCTCATGGGCTGTTTTAGGGCTTTTGGGCCGTTATTTCATTTAGTTGTGAGGTCCTGGTTAGGAATTCGAAATTATTTCTCTGTACCCTTACAGGGTTTGCAACCTTTGGTTTGGATCCCTAAGCCATGGAAGATAGCAATTAGGAAGGGCATTTGGGACCCCAAGCCCTAAGGTACAAACCTTGAGGGTACAAACTTCAAGACTTTGAGGGATCCTTTATGTCTACGGAGATTTGAGGTAAGTCGCTTCCCTCATGAGTTTGGGGTTCAGGGTTTGCCTGGCAATTCCCCTCAAACCTTACCGAAAAATTAGTAAGTACTTTTCAGTGGGCTTATAACCCTACTTAGAACTTGGTTAACCCTGATTAGGCTATTTGAGGAGATCATAAGTGGGGTCATAACCTCAGTTATATAATATGTAGGTAGTTGCTAAGTCCCATGAACGTCCCAGTAATTACTACAATGAAAGAATGTAGATTCATTTGGGCTCAGGGGGCTCAGCCGTTGGGTTGTGTGTGTAAGGTAATGTAATCTACGCAAGCACGATACTATCCTCAGGGTTTAGGGCCTTCTAGACAGTCAACGTCAACTCCCAATCTGCCAAGCTGAAAAATTTAAACCACGAATCCTGAACCTTGGACAACCACAGCCCGTGAGTCCCTAGGCAGGCAGCTTAGTGAACCTAACCACAAAGCCCTCGGACCTGTACCCTGAGACCAAAAACCGTGAACCGTAAAACCTAAACCCCGAACCTAAAATCCAAGCCTGAAGTCAGTGTTCCTACTGTTGATACAAAAAATCCTGCATGACCTTGATATACTATAGTCCTATTATTCCCTAGGTGTAAGGTACTTAGGGTCATGCAGGATTTCTAGTATCCACCGTAGTCCCTATAGTTCCCTAAACATTAAAAGCTCCAAGCACAACCAACCCAAAGCCTTAAAACCGGACACACGGGCCGACTGAAGGGCTACTGCCCCTCGGCGGCAAGCCCGCACATCCAGCGGCGAGCGTTTGCCCCAGCAAAGGAGAAGGGTTTTAGGGTTTAGGGAGTTGTGTAGGTGCTATTTTGGGGATGTATGACTTGTATTCTAAACTCCTAGTACCCGCCTTACTAACCCCTATTATCCTCCCCTATATTATCCTCTAGAAAAAAGCCCTTTCAGGAGTTTAGACTATAGCTCATATAGGGATGTGTAGCCTGTAGGGTTGTGGGTTACGCGGTAGAAGGTTTGGGGAAGATCCAGGGTTCTGGGATTTGGGTGGTTTCAGGCTAGGGTTCTGGGATTGGTGGGTTTCAGAGTTTGGTTTCTTGGTTCGAGGGTACGGATGTGGGGCTTTGGGGGCTGTAGGCTTTGACAATGTTGAAGTTCGATCTGTTTAAGGTACGCGGGCTTGAGGGCCTAAACCCTACACCCTAAGTGTCGAGATCTAAGCTTCCCCGAGCCCCGGGCCCGAACCCCTTGGGCTTGGGCCTTGTAGCATGTGAGGTTTTAGGGTTGAAAGCTTGGAATGTTTTATTCAAGGGCTTAGGGTCCAAGCTATAGAGGGGGCTTCATGGTTCAAGGTTTAGGGTTGAAGTTTTGGGGTCCCCAACGGAGCTTCGCTAAACCCTACACCCTAAACACATGCCCTCAATGCCTAACACGAGGATTTAGGCCTCCAGGTTCTTTGGGTATGGGTTGGGTACTGCCCCCCCCTAGTAACAGTCTATATTAGGGGTCCTATAAAGAGCTATATATAACCATATTATAGTTATTATCCAACTGTTACTGAAGGGGGGCAGTACCCAAGGTGTTCTATGCTGAGGTGTACAGAAGATTGTACGTATGTCTTCACATATTGGAAGCGCTGCAGGATTAGCGTGCGGGTGCTCCTACAACCCTCCCTTTTTTCATATTTTTCGAAGTTCTCCCTTGAGAAGGCCTATGCAGGGTTACACAAACCTATAACTGAGGGAGAACCTAAGGGGGGGATGGTATCAGCAGGCTGGCTGGGAGAACCCACGTTAGTAGAAAATGACTTCCGAGGAGATGATTCATTCCCCTTACACTGGCTATACCGGTCATGAACCATTACTAATACTATGATTCTAGATGCCTTGCATAATCATGGTAGGAGGCACCGCAAATGACTTCCACATATTAATGGTATACTACTACCTCCTCCCCCTCCCCCTCCTCCTCCTCCTCCTCCTCCTCCTCCTGCTACCCCTCCTCCTACTCCTACTACTCTTGCTCCTACTCCTGCTTCTCCTTCTTCTTCTACTACTACTACTCCTGCTGCTGCAGCTGCTGTGATTATTCTGCTGAGTCAAAAAAACAGTCTTGATCCCAAATCCTTGCCTAGGGGCACCAGTGCCCAAGACTCATATACTTATTCAAAACTTGTACTTTAACTACTAGTACCAAGATCCCAAGATCGTTGGGATACATGGACTCTTAGGGCTTGACAATGTGCTACCACCCGTACTACCAAGATCAAGAAGTCCTTGGCGAATTCTATGGCATCGTCAAGCAGCTTGGCTGCAACCAGGTTATTTATCTTCTGGGTGGGGCTTTGGGTTACTCAGGGCTATCGTCCCCCTGAACCATATACCCCATATTCTATCTAGCTAAAGGGGACTCTATGGATAGAGTGCACGATAATGGCCGTTGATTTAAAATACCATCTGAGAGCCCCAGGTAACGCTAATAATTTGCTTGGGTGTCACCATGGTCCCCGGCATGGTCCCCATAAAGCCCGTGTATTTCTCTAAGGGTGCTTGTAAGAGTTATGGCCGACCGACCTATTTAGTTTCGCGTTTTAGGAGGATGTTATACTGCCCGGCGCAGAGCTAATCCAGTTTCCGTGCAGTTTGTTCAGCACTGACTCCCTGAATTATGTTTTGCTTGAGGGCTTCGTGGGCGGTTGTAACTTGCCAGCTCAGGGGACATAACCCGCTAATGACATATCATGAACCTTCAAAGAAAGATCCTAGGTACTTGGAACAGCTGAGATAAATGCAGCCTACTTGCAGTTTGCATTGGTTGTTTCAACATATCCATGCTTGGAATTGGGGAAATCCCTGAACCCTTCCTGCACCCTTTATGCCTGCTGCAGAAGTAAAAGCCCTAGCCTGCCTAAACCCTAAACCCCAAGCCGCAAAGCTAACAATACCCGAGGATGATATGAAATATTCTTCCTAAGTGTTCAGGATTGCGCGGTGACCAATTATTGAAAGTTTTCGACCCAAATGGCCGTTTCACAAAATTGGGGGACCTCATCTAGACCCCAGAATATTTTATTATACTCCCTATTATGAGGACCCCTGAAATGGTACCTCTAATCTTGGGAAACCCCCAAGTGCTTGTATGCAGCATACCCTTAAACCCGCTAATTGGAAGCCAGCTTCTGGCCTTGCGCTCTCCCCCCAAACCCTCATCCCTGAACCCTAAACCCAAAACCTTAAGCCATAAACCTTGGGTACTGCCCCCCTCAGTAGCAGTTGGATACTAATTATAGCTGTTTTGTATATAGCCCTTAATAGGACCCCGAATATAGACTGTTACTGGGTGGGGGCAGTAGCCAACTCAAACCCTAATCCCACCTTCAGCCAACACTGCATATGGTTTTGGGGTATATTAGAATAAGATCCCCATATACCCCATATTCTATCTACTTAAGGGGGACTGTGATCCCACCTTCATCCAAAACTGCAAAACTGCGCGGTTCTCAAACAGGAAACTTAGAGGACCCGTGGAAGCTGTGTCTACCTGGACCCCCAAAGTATGTAGAATAATGGCCTTTTGGGCTATATTTAGGGGTTTTGGGCCATTATTTTACCTACTTTGGGGGTTTAGGTAGGGACTATGCGGGTTGTTCTCAAAATTTTGGGGATCCTCAGCATACTTGGAGGGTCAGGGGGACTTAGTAAGTAGGTTATTAACCCCTATAACCCATATAGTAACCCCAGTTATCCCCCGTATTAACCTACTTACTAAGCCCCACTGACCCTCCAAGTATAGTTTTGGGCCTATCTTGGGGTCCTCTCATTTAGGGAAATTTCCATATGATCAACATGGGTTCTTCGGAAAAATATGGGCGATTTTTGGTTATTGGTTATAGTACCGCACCTCATATTTAGGGTTTCTAAGAATGGGGCCCTAATTTTGGAAACTCTCCAGGTATAGGGTTTAGGATTTAGGCTTCAGGCATTGCTCTAAAACCCTAAACCCTAAACCTTCTAAACCCTAAAACCCACAGTTGGTCGGCCAAGGAGTTATAATGCAGAGAAAGGCTTCGGGCAACGGCCTCAGGAGTGAGATGGAAAGAAGGGGTTTGACTGTTGATCCCGCCAATGAAGCCGTGTCGCGGTTTACTTGGAGGGTCAGGGGGACTTAGTAAGTAGGTTAATAAGGGGATAACTGGGGTTACTGTATGGGTTATAGAGGTTAAGAACCTACTTACTAAGTCCCCCTGACCCTCCAAGTAGGGCTGACGGTTTTAGGCTTCACCTTGTGGCAGCATTCTTGTCACCAAGGGGCCCTAAGAAGTGGTCATAATGTTGCTTGTTAGTGGCTTCAGATGGAGAAGTTGGCTCTTGAGGTTTGGCTTTTGAGGTTTTAGGGTTTTTGGTTTAGGGTCTTCTGGAGATTAGGGATGTGGATTGTCCCCTGGTTTGGGAACACCATGCCTTGGAGACAGCATAGGACCCTGATTGCAGTAGAAATCCCACGCAGTGATACCAGTCAGGGGTCTACCTCCTTGTTACATGTGTCAGAAAACTTGAAGTCCTATGTAAGGATGACCAGCGTCTATTTCTATGAACTTGCTACATTTGGTAGCTTCCCAAACTAAATGACCCCAATATAGACCTCAAATTGATATAACCCTTATATTATTTTCGGTTCATAGCTTGAGGCTTGGGGGTTTCAGGGTTCAGGCTTGAAGGTGTTCAGAGTTCGGGCTTTAGGGTTTTCAGGGCTCAGGCTTTAGGGTTTGGGGTTTTCAGGGTTTAGGGTGTGTAGGGTTGAGGGCTTAGGGTGTTCAGGGGTTAGGGTCGAGCGTCGAGGCTTGGGATTGCATCTTAGGATGTTCCATGTTTAGACTCACGCTGCAGGCAGCAGGTACATATGCAAAGGAGGCAGGTACTCCCACTATAGTGGTATTGGGAGCTAGGTAGGCATATCACGAAACACACTGTTATCCATAGTAGCAACTATAAGAGACTGGCTATTATTGGGTTGTGCCTATCAAGTTTGGGGGATGATTCGAAACCTGAAGCCCTAATCCTAAATCCTAAACCCTAAATCCCCTGGGGGGGTTAGTCTGCGGCCGGGGCGTACCTTAGGAGAGGAGTATGCAGATATCTCAAAGAAGCGCGCCCTTCAGATTTCAAGTTAAAGGTTTATGGGACTTTCTCACTGCTTCGAACTGGGGTTCCAGATCTACATTTAAATTGAGATAGCCTATAGGGGTCAGTTAGGGAGACCGGAAGTTAAGTGTGGCTAACGGCCCAGCTATAAGTAGTTACTAAGTCCCATGAGCCGTGAAGTTGTACACATGTATGAGGTTTCGCAGGAGATCAGAGGCACCCCCATAAAGAATTGTACATTGAGCTGTTTTCAGGGCGGCAGCCTCTACCAAGATTTCGGAGAGGCCCTTCTTACATGGGCTGGAATTCAGCAGCTGAATAGTTGGTAGTTGTCCTCAAACTGAGTATCATGGGAATGTAGGCAGCGTAGCCAGGGTTCGTAACCCGTTAGATAGTTGCAAGATTGATTCCAAGATTCTGATTGCTGCTCCTCCTAAGGGTCCCCCATGGGTTTTATTGGGGTTATATAGGGATAATGGAGAATAAAATGGAAACTACTATTTAGGGTTTAGGGTTTAAGGTTTGTTTTCCTTCCTGTTATCATGTGTATCGGTGTTTTTCCACCAGAATTCTGCGGTGAAGTTTTTTTGCGATCTCCACACAAAGCCTGCATCTTCCATACAGTCCAGTATGCGCTCCCCATCGCACTCCACACGCAAACGTACGACCCAGATCATGCGCATGTCAAAAAATTGCTGATGGGAGAAGTCCTCAATGACTTTGACCACTTGAAAAGCAACGAAGTGCATTAGTACAATGCCTTGGGTGCTGAAAGACTTCTTCCGTACATCCAGCAGAAAGGCAACGACCCCACCTCGCCCTAAACGGTGATTTATATGAAACTTTGCCCCTCCAGGTATTGAGACTATTCTCACCTAACCAGACAGACGATCCTATGTGCAGTCTCAGTCAGTTCAGGTTTTGGAAACAATGTTCACCTTATATTGTGAATCCCTCCTGCCCACACCCTAGCGTGGATGTGAGCCCGAGCCGCCGCAGTTACAGCAAGGGGGTCTCGGTCCATCAGCTGGAGCTCCACTAGTATTAGCCAATGGTAGTAGTAGCTAAAAGCCGGCGCTTCCTTTTTTGCATTGTGGCGGAGTGGATTTCGAGCGTGCGGGGCAGGTTCCAACAACAGTATTGGACTTGGATTTTGCAATTACGCCGGGGCTATGAAGTCAGGATTATGGTACTTGCCAAAAACAAGGGATCCCAACATTGACCCAAACCTATCTTAATTTTAATCCTTTTTATCCTCATTACGGAACCCCGAAAAACGTATTGGATTTTAACCACCAAAAAAATTGTGCCTAAATTTTTGAAAACCTCCAAAATGCGCACCCCCAAATTTTTGAAAGCCACCAGACATTGTAACTTAGCCAGGCTACGGCTGCCTTGTTTCAGGGCGAGGGCGCTCAGAATTACATCCCTTCCCTCCTCTCATATTGTTGATAGAGTCTAGGGCTTAGGGTGTATGGTTCAGGGTTTAGACTTTAGGGCCTACAGCCTCTAAACTACAGTAATTCCTGAGACATTAAGGATTTGATTTACGGTATACCCCCACCCCCTAATGATAAATCTTCCGAGGTTTATCGTCTGCGACGCGCTCCGAAATCAGCATGACGGAGATGCGGAGACCTGAGGTTACGGGTTGACAGCGGTCATCAGCCCAAAAGGACAAAGTTTGCGTACAGGTACTGCCCCCACTGGCCCCCGCTCAGTGCCATTTGGAAAAGAAATGGAACACAGATATCTAATATGGCCATCATGCCGTTGATGGATGAAATCTTGCACCACCTAGGGGCCCTAAATTACTGTAATTCCTAGGACTTTAGGGACTTAAGGTGGTGCGAGATTTCCTCCATCAACAGTGTTAGCTGAATTATAGATTGTTGTTGCGTGGGAACAGTACCCAAGACAAAGCCTGGTAAGTCGCGGACAATGTCAACATGTCTTGCCTTGCTTGTAGAGCCTGAGTAAGGTGCGGCTTTCAGGTTTTGTGGATGTTGGACACTTGCATCTCTATTGAACTCCTGTTTTGAGAACCCCCCCATTTTCCCTAACTTCCCTAGGGCAAATGTGGTTTAGGGTAAAGGAGCCCTCGCACGAAACAGAGGGCGAAAAAAGCCTATTGCACCCAGCTCCCGAACTCCCCCGCAGCAGTTGTTTGACGCACCTGAGAAGAAATCCAGACTATAAGTATCGTTCTCATGACTCTGAGTTATCTCGGTTACCATTATTGCTAGCACTGCCATTGCCACGATTTTTGCAAGTATTGCCAGTATTGCCAGTACTTTATCATTCATTTTCCTCCCGTCTTTCGCTGTCTTCTTTGAAGCGTAGTCAGCTTCTTGAGTGTCATGCCCGACACTTAGGGGTTTCTTGAAAGAGTTCTTGCAAAATCGTTGATGAACCCCTGTATGATTTGTCCTAGTCCTGGTTGGAGGTTGATGGGACTTGGTACCTAGTCAACACCGGATGCAAAATCCTCTTTGTAAGCCTCTTAACTGGACATGTGTAGGTTCCACCAAGTAAATGCAGGGTTGGAACCCCAGTTGTAGGTTCTACATCCCATGAGGCTGTAAGTATGAATTCTGAGAAACGCTCATGTTTTCCTTGACTCCCCAAAGGCACTTCGGGTGGTGCGTCCTAAGGAATTCACTGGAGCCAGAAAAGCACAAATCGCTTGTTTGGCAACACACCTAGAAAAAGCTTAGGTTGCAGTACCTACTTTTGGAGATGTTGTAGGGCCTGGATGGGGTCTAAGGATCTGTTTGTGGACCGCCTGTCAACTACGGACCTTTACACTCTCCTTTCCGAATCTTCAAACTAATCCCCTCCCCCTAATATTAAGCCCCCCCACCCCCATCTAATATTAAGTTGATGTGCCCAATATACTGTGATATCACAATGGGAAATATGTTTAATATTAGGGGGTGTGGGGAGGTTTCATATGAAAAGGAGAGGATTATACAACTGACTAAGGGATGATATCAAGCCCGGGTCTAAGAGACCGGTTGAGCCATAGTCTAAACTCCTTCATGGGGCTTATACTGTTGATGGAGGAAATCTTGCACCACTTAGATCCCCAAAACTACTGTAATTGCTAGGACTTTAGGCACTTAAAGTGGTGCAAGATTTCCTCCATCAACAGTATGGAGGATTATATAGGCGAGTATTATAGGGGTCACTAAGGGGGATTGGGGTTTAGAAGAACATCTTGTTGTCACAAGATCGAGTCGTAGAGGGAGGCACGTCAGAGAGTCCGCGCTCAGAAGAAAGCATCTATGTTTCATGTGGTGCTAAGGGTTCACGGCATGGCTGAGGTCTATCTGCACAACAGGCATGTCGGCGACTTCAAGGCCTGCCAACTACTGCATACTTTAGGTGGACCCTCCACCCAGTCATAGTGACTATAGGGGATAATAGGGATGATATTAGGGTCCTCTTATAGTCCTATGATACCACTATTACAGGGTGGGGGGTCCTCCTACTGCATACTGTGGTTGCCTAAATAACTATCAGTGTTGTGATCCTCGGTTCTTTGGTTCTTTGTGTCAGTATAGGTGTCGCTTGCCCAAGCAAAGCAGGAACCCCCCCAAAAAGGCCTTGAGGTGACTGTAGTCTTCTTAGGGTTTAGGGTTTTTGGGTTTTTGGGTTTTAGGGTTTTAGGGTTTAGGGTTTTAGGGTTTAGGGTTTAGGGGGCCTAAAACCCATTGAAAAAATATTAGTATATAGGGTCCCCTATTAAAGCCACTAGGGAAAATATTAAATATCCTAGGGGCCTACCCAGTCTATACAAGAGACTTATGCCCGGTTCCATGCTTGTTTGTGCGCAGGTAAGGTTTTAAGATTGTTTGGGTCATGCCCCCCTCACAGTAAGTGTCTTCAAAGGTGATTCATTAAATCGTTACAGTAACTCCTACGTGTTTCTTGTGGCAACTGTTACTGTAAAGGGGGCACGACCCAAGGGAGTGTTTTGTAGGGATTTGGGTCCATCCCCGCGGGCTTTGGGTAGGAGTTTACAGATTCTCAGATTCTGAGGCTGTGAGAAATAGGACCTAATTGTTAGGAGGGGTTAGAACAACGGGTCTGTGGGCTTTGCGAAGAGAGTAAATAGGATAGTTTCAAGTGAAGGGACTGAGTCTCACGTTTACAAGCGCATTCCTAAAGTACTTGGAGGATTGGGGGGGGCTTGGTAAATGTATGTATGACCTCTATAAGCCAAATAATGACCTAGCTATCCCCAATACTAGCCTCCTTAGTCCGCCTGACCCTCCAAGTAGGGAGTAAGTATGCCGCCCCTCCAAGTGGTGGTCGCCTCCGAAATTCGGAGAGGCTTGCGCTTTTGCTATCCTATCACATAAGGTTTGTCAGCATCATATAATTACTGAATAATTAGCATTTGACGATTTCTCAGAGTAGAGTTTTTCAGAGCTTGACTCGGAAGAGCTGTAGGGGTTAGGGTTTTTGTGGGTTCAGGGTGAGTGGCATCAGGCTCATGGAGATCTCGGGGTAGAAAGGTGGACGTCTCAACCATCAACAATGCCAACACCAATTTGCTTAACGTTTTGTGGCACTTTTCATCAACGGCATGTTTAGAACTCTTTTTCATTTTTGCTGATGATGTCTGTGCCAGAACAGATTAAGGTAGGTCAATAGTTCTACAGCCCCCCTACTTCCGCAAGGAGAGAGGAGTGCACCCTCCGTGCACGCTCTATCAAAGCCTGGTTCTGTTCTTCTGTGGTGATTGCTTAAGGTAGGAGTACGTGCGGGCCCAAGGGGCGTCTGGTGCTGGAATGATAAAAAGCTTATGTTTGGATTCAGAGGTTCAGAGTGTGGGGTTTAGGGTGTTGCTCCCTTTTGAGAATGATGTAGGGCTAATTCGAAGGGGTTTCCATTTGCTCCTTCCTCCACCTTACGCTGCGAACACTAAACTCTGCGCAGAAATCCACGCAGGCCTCTGATTCCTTCTACATGAAGGGTTTAGGGTTTCCCTTCACAGTCTCTATACCAGAAGAGGAATCGTTCGGAGCAGGCCCAGCCCAGCTATAATGGCAGTTCGTCCTAGCAACACCCTCATGTTTCAGATAACTCCTCTGGCCTTTGGTTAGCTGGGAATGAAGGAATCGAAGAGAAAATGGGAAGTATCATACTGGGTTATATAGGGACCGCTATGCCATTCCTTCATTCCAGGCTAACGAAAGGTAAGTCCTAGGCACATGCCCTACACCGTAAGCGCTGAACCCTAAAACCCAAAAGTCCCAAAACCCTAAACCCTCATCCTAAAACCCTAGACCCCAAACTGCTAGCAGCTCGAGTACCCAGAATTCAGCCTCGGCAGGTCGGACAGGAGGTCAAATTCCAGGCACGCTCTTTGGATCTTGGTCTTAGGATTCGGGCTGGGTGACGTTGGGTTCAGAATACGTTTGGAGGGTCAGGAGGACATAATAGTAAGTGTATTTAAAGCCTCTACACTAAGACCCTAAACCAAGTAGGGTTTAGGAAGGTTAGCAGTTGCAGCGTAAGAAGATGCTGCTGGGGTGTCGGGCTCAAGGTCAAGGAGTCTTGGACATTTTACCCGGCCGTGTAACGATTAAGGAAATTCTCGCCGGGATCTAGTATCAACAGTATGTCAAGGGCTCTTGGGATCTGGGTGTTTACTAAGCAGGGAAGGAATTATCAAGAGAGCACAGGCACGTAAACTACACCCTACATATACCGCTTTTGAGCCCTTTTCTACTTGCTATGTTCCCTGCAAAGTCTGAATTATGTTTGTATAGTACTTATAAGGAGGACCCCCCACCCTATAATAGTGGTATAATAGGACTGTAAGAGGATTCTAATATCACTACCATTATCCCTTATAGTCACTATTACTGGGTGGGGGGTCCACCTAAGTTATATAGGGGATTATAGAGCCCTCTTTATCTAGGATTTAGGGTCTAAACTCCTTAAAGGTAGTTATATAGGGGATTATATACGGGGGTGGGGGGTCCACCTAAAGTAGATTTCTAAACCCTACACCCTGAACCCTAAACCCTGAACCCTAAACCCTGAACCCTGAACCCTAAACCCTTCCACCTAAAGTAGTTAATGCAATTCCTTAAGACTGCTTGAACTCCGATGCCTCGGCCGCAGCCTGTTTTGATCCCGGGATCACCCTTAGCTATCTCACCTCCATGTGAGCTATACTCTGAGCTCCTTAAAGGGGGGTTATATAGGGGAGTATGATAGGGGTTGTTAAGACGGGCACTAGGAGTTTGGACTATAGCTCATGTGACGCCCTTACCCTATCTGACCAATATCTGGAGTGCTGTTGAAGAAGCTAGATTAAGATATGATTATAAGCAAACAACATTGAGTACGGTTTCGGGCATGGTTTACTAGATGCCCTTGTGGCAGCTTACTCAAAATCATCGGCAAGCGCGCCAGCTATGTAACCTTCATGTGGTCCACCACTCCTCCCTTCGAGTCTGTACTTCCCAACACTAACCTTACTCGCAGAGCCTAGTGAGTCACCGCACTTAGAAACACAAGTTCTAAGTCGCCAAAGTCCACAATTAAGGCTACTTTTGGGGCTATAACGACAGCTTGAGAATGAGTCATGATTTCTCCCAAGCCCTAAACCCTAAAGCTAAGCCCAACGCCTAGACCCCCTACACCTTAGGCCCCGAACCATATTATGTCCGCCCTCAGACTGTGAAACCCTACCCCCCCTCCGAAAACTCCTGCGTGACAGGCTCCAAAACATACGTAGACTACTCAAAGCATCATAAGAACAGCCTTTGACCCTACAAGAACAGGTATGTAAGTATCTTCTCCCCCCTAATCTTGACACACCCCACCCACGTAATAGCAAATATGCCCAATGCATCACCATATCATATACCACAGTAGCTGTATTTGATATTCTGGGCGGGGGAGGGTTAATATCTGGGAGAGGTGATCAACTAGTATTAGTATAGTTGAGGTACTGCCCCCTCGTATTTTCAGTTGATAATTGTTATAGTATAACTATATCTAGCCCTTAGTATGACCCCTATTATGGACTGTTAATGGGTGGGGGCAGGACCCAAAGCGGCCAGGAATAGTTGGGAAACATGGTATTACAGACACAGACGACCTAAAGTGTTTTTAGTATCAACAGTAGCATGAGTAACCTTAGACCTACAAAGCCTAAACCCAAACATCCCTAAACCTTAAACCCTTAACCCAATACTGCATCATACTATTTGGGAGTTCCAGGTAATCCCTAAGCCAGGCCTACCTTCACAATGGTCGACTGCAGGGCAGAGATCTCCAGGTGAAAGGGACGGGGGGGGAGGTATGGGAATAGGGAGTTTAGGGTCTTTGTTTAGGGCATTTGGAGCTTAGGGCTTGGGATGTA
>CAJNIZ010009913.1:22299-42800 GCA_905231905.1 Symbiodinium pilosum
CGAGCCCAAGCCTTGGACGAGATGCTGGTAAGTAGCTTCAATTGAGATATCACACTGGAGAGACGGTCGTATACCCCTTTCAAGGACACCCGTTATTTGAGGTTCCTCAATTGCAGCCGAGCTTGGAAGACTAAGGCTTTGGATTAACACCGTAAACCCTAAATCCCTAAACCCACCAACCCAATAATGAAACCTCCCCCAAACTAACGTGGAACCTACAGCAGGACACTTCATAGACTAGTACCCTCAAAAATGCAGGCTATATCCTAAACCCTAAGCCCGAAACATTTTTCGGGAGGCTGAGCCGTACAGAACAAGCAGTAGAACTTCTCGCCATTCCAACAGACAACACACTGACAGGAATCAAGAGGGTTTAGGGTGTAAGGCAGAAATTAAACGGACAACCTTGAGAAAGCCTAGACACTTCTGCTGGGTGCGCCTACCAAACCTCGACTTTTAACCTTTAAGCGGAAGTCCTGAGGCTTCCACTTGGGTGTTCTAGAAAACTAACCGTACCCTCAACCCTATGCCCGAAGCTTGCCCTAATCCCTAAAAATCCTAAACCCTCAAAACCTTTAGTCCAGGACCCTGAAAGCCTAAACTCTGAAACCCTCAAACCCCCAAACCACCCTAAAACTCTAGAACCTAATAGTAGATGCAAGAGTTCGGCACTAAACCTGGGTTGCTGTTAAGGAACTTAGTTTAGGCTGCTACAGTGGGGAAACCCAATGCATTACTATATATATATATAATGTCCACCAATTATGGTAACTCTAAACCCTAAGCCCTATATACCCTATGTGTATATATATATACACACCCATTATGGTAACTTAATCTTAATTTGAGTTCCTTCACCGCAACCCAGTCTGCATGCTATGCAGGATGCCACAGGCCAGGTAGGACCCCAGTCCGGCCCGGGCCCCCAGAATGGCGCGTAGGGCTTAGGGTTTAGGGGTTAGGGTTTAGGATCTTAAGGTTGAGGGTTTAGGGCTTAGGGTTAGGGTTTAGGGCTTAAAGTATAGGGGCACGTAGGGCTTGCCTGGAGGTTCACAAGGCCAATTAAGTGCTCATAACTTTGATTATAGCCCTATTTAGAATTGTGGTATCCTATATAAGTCCAGTTAGGTGCATTGTAAGCAAGGTTATAAGCCCGGTGATAAGTAAGTAATTTCTACGTCCCATGAGCCTCCAAGTAGGGTTTAGATTTAGAGTTCAGGGTTTGGCCTTCACAGGGCATGCAACAGGTATGTAAGAACCCCCTGGCTTGAGGGCCCTAAGGTTTTGGGGTTCAATAAATTTCATGAGAAGGAAGTGAGGTTCAGGGACGACGTAGGGTTTTGGATGTAGGCTCTGAGGTTTTGGGTTCAAGGTCCAGGTTTTGGGAGTTAATGCAATGAATCTTCAGCTGCCTACTGTACCCTGAGACTGGCTGCCGCGAATCCCAGTGAGATAGGGTTATGCTTTCGTGCCTGAACCCTAAACCCTAGATATTCCCGAAACCTTTCCAAGTCTAAGATGGTGTAGGCTTGCATCGATCAACCATGGGTTCCCCTGCCACCCCCCAGACCCCGCTTATTTCCCCCAGGTGATGTAGGGTTATATGTATATGTATATACATATATATATATATAGGGTTTATGCAGGGGCTTATTTGGCGTTTGTCTTCACTTAGCAAGGCGCCCGAGTACCAAGCATTTAGTCTTTGTCCCTCTGAGTTTAGGTTGATTACTTATGATTAGCTGTGAGTTAAGGGGAGTAGTATATGAGGGTCGGAACTCCCTAAATCCTACACAGTAAACCCATGAAGCGAGGGATGGTCGCTTGTTTTTGCAAGTATCTACAGTAAGCATTCCATAATTTGGGATAGGAAAGGCTGACCTGAATCTTGTTGGTTCTTAGTAGTAAATATCGGAATATATTTTATAGGGGTTATATGGTGGTTATAATCGTTTATTCCCTACGAGGAACCAGTAAAAGTGATTTTGTTTCTTACCCGTATTGACAGTTCCTGAAAGGGACACATTGCGGCACTCCGGGAAGAATCTGTGCCGTTTTCTGTGGAATGTTGCCCGAACTGGGCCCGGAATCTAAAAAGATGTCCTAGTGTTTCGACGATAGGTGCAGCCATGGCATCCTGGTTAAGGTTTTCTGAGACGTAGTAAGTACTTATAGCTGGGTTTATAGTTCATAGCTCTACTTTTAAGTTGTAGTTCGGGTAACAAATACTAAGAGTCCAGTGAGGGGGATTAAAAGTGGGGTTATCTTAGATGGCCTATTACAAGGAGTGACTAAGCGCCCAGAACCTTTTCCCTTGCTGTGGAACTTTACGCAGACAACTGATGGCTTTTGCCTGGGACTGCGTGCGTGTATTGCAGGACTGGTGCGTAGTCATCAAATTCCTGCGACGGCACTGACTCTCATATCCCTCTTCCTGGAGATTTGGCATCCTGCTGTCGAGACGCATACTGAAATCTGTGTGGCTCAACAGTTGGCTGGGGAGTTGTTGTGGCTAAGTCAACGAACCTGGCCCGACATTAGCTGTGCTCATTCTTTGATTGCCTCTTTGTCTATTTGTCTACAGGGGATCCTCGGCGAGTGCTACAAGTTGGGGTGAAAGCGTAGGGCCTTTTGCAAGGACGAAACATTGGCTCATGAACTATGTGGCCAACGATACGGGTTTTAAGTTTACAGACCTTTGTGTTGATGCTTCCTTTGCTCCTGAGGGTATGCGCTCCCATCAAGGCCTTGTGATTCTGCTATCTGAAATTTATATGATCCCTATATACTCCATCTACAACTTCCGTAGTCCTTGGCTTGGGATATTCCTATATGCCATATTATAAAGTCACCTACTTGCGTAGCGCCCTCGCGCAACTGCCCCGAACAAAGCAAGCAAGTTCTCCAGTACACAACACCCTACCCAGTAATGTTAAATATGTTCACCAGTCTATAAGGTCTCTGGATAGGAAGTGCTTACATCAATACTTACCCTGATGTAATAAATATACGGTCGAAATATACGGTCGCTCGTGGTCTAGGGCGATTTCTTTCTGGGGGGTGAGGGGTTTGGCTTGATAGAAAGGCGAAGCAAGTATGCCCTCTTCTGCTCAGGGGCAGCGCCTGGAATAGGTGAAGAGCAGGAGCAAAGCGTGAGATCAAGGGGGTTGTACCTTGGACCCCTGGGCTTGTACCTTCGACTTCTCAGAGAAGATTTCATAGGGAATGTAGAGGCTGTATTGTGAGACTCTCCGGGGAACCACCTAAGAGAACAACCTTGGTGGTCAGGCGTCGGACCCCCTAATGAGAAGCATTCAGGGATCAGGGCCTTAGGAAGAAATGACACAGAAAGACACTGTATAACTCGCTCAAAAATTCAAGCAGAAGTGCATATAGGGTTGAGGGTTACAGTTTAGGGTTTAGGGAGTCGGATGTACAGTTTAGGGTTTACGGTTGGGGTTAAGATACAATTGCAAACCCTCTGTATTTCAAATTTCGGTTCCTGCTACAACGCGTGCCCCCTCAGTTCCATAACAGTAGAATTTTCGCGCGCCTCTGCGGCCCGCGGCCCGGCGGTCTGACACCTGCATTTCACGACCTACGGATAATGCGTTCAGGATCATGGGATGCCCAGATCGCGAGGTAGGGTTTAGGGATACTTTCTTGGAGGGTCAGGGGGACTTAGTAAGTAGCCTAATAACCCCTATAACCCATATAGTAACCCCAGCTATCCCCCTTATCAACCTACTTACTAAGTCCCCCTGACCATCCAAGTTGGGTATAGTTATAAGAAGATTCCCATAATCCCCATAGTCTATCTACTTTAGGGGGACTATAAACCCTGACACTAACAGCCCAACAAAATTCAGGCGAAGGCTTCACAGTCAGCCCCGTACCATTGAACTGATCGCACCTACGATGTAGAGTTTGGGGTTCAGGGTTGCAGCATAGCTCATGCTTCAAATGATCTCTGTCATCTGTGGGCTATGCAAAAGCTACCGCAGAAAGCAGAAAACTCAACCCTTTCCAAAACCTTTACAGGTTTCCTTTGAAGGACAGAGCTTCTCGGGGGGTTCCGTGCTTGGCTAGCAAGAGTACAAGTCCGCTGTCACATTGCAGTGGGGTTCTGGGGTGTAGGGTTTAGGGGGGAATTGAAAAAAGCACCGTGGATATTAGGGATGCCGTGAAAGCCATCCGTAATGTTCTGCTTGTTATGTAGTTTGTCCTGGTTCCCCACATAGTACCCCCCCAATCCGCAAGGATAAACAATACCCTCAGATTTGGAGGATCCACTATTGCAAGGCGGCTGGGGTCTTGTTGATACGTGGAGCAGATTACAACCGTGGGCTATGGTGTTTAGCGCGAACTCTTACCTAAACAGTAGTTTCCATGTTCTCTTCCATTATCCTAATATGTCCCCTATAAACCCTATTATACTATAGTAGTTTCCATTTTCTTTTCCATAATCCTTATATTCAATTCTCAGCGCCTTGTTTGCTAATCGACCCTGAAGGGCCTATTGGATAAGTAGCATTCTGAAGAGCTTAGGCTTTAGTCAGGGATAATGGAAGAGAAAATGGAAAGTATTCTAACGAGGTTATATGAGCTCTAGTCTAAACTACTTAAAGGGGGTTATATAGGGAATATATAAGGGACTACTATAGGGGTCATTAAGGGGGATACTAGGAGTTTAGACTATGGCTCATATAGACTTTGGGGTTTAGCCTGCATCCTTGGCCTTGAGTCAAAGCAGTTACCTGAACCCTAGACCTGACCCCAACTCAAAAACGGTCACCCAAGTATAGCCCCCCTGTAAGTAGATAGAATATGGCTTTGGGTATAGTATAGTAAGATCCTCATATACCCCATATTCTATCTATTCACGGGGGACTATGGACACCCGCCCCTGAATTTTTGCCGGTCTCCCTTGCAATCTTTTGCAGCCGACACTGCCTCACCCTTCTAGGAGCTCGGAGTTTTCGCAGGGTGCCCAGAGGGATGTTGGGTAGCTGCATGTGACCACCTCCCTTCCTTACCCCACCACTAGGGAAGGCTTCAATGGATGAAAGCTTATTTGGGCGTTGTGAGGCCTGGGGTAGGAAGAGAGAAGTTGGGAAGGTTCAAGGCGTGAGAGGGTTTGGCCACTGCCCAGGTGGCCAACAACTGTTCAGAGGTCACAATTTGTTTCAAAAAAGTTTTAGGCACAGAAGAACAGCTCTCAATTTTGCTCTCCACCGCGACCGTTTCCTGCCCTTGCTCTTAAGGCACCAAAACTACCGAGGCAACGCAGGAAGATTATCCGCTTGCTATCAATATATAACGGTATTGGAATCTACCCCCGAACCCTAAGCCCTAACCCAGACCCATGATTAATAAACCCCCTCCCCTTTATAGGGATTATAATAGGGATCCTAATATTTGAGGCCCTTAAAAGGAAGGGGTTTACTAATCATGAACTAAACCCTATCCCTCCTAGCCCCTAACAGCAAAGCCACCCTGATATTAAATATTCCCAGCATATTTTGATACACCACAGTCGGATTTGTTCATGTCGATGTGGTTATCCTTAGGCCGAGGGGAGAGAATTTAGGCCCCGACCCCTAAGGCCTAAACCCTAAACCCCTAAACTAAACCCTAAGCGCCTAAACTCTAAATCCCTAAACCCTAAATGCCTAAACCCTAAATCCCTAAACCCTCAACCCCTCAACCTCTAAACCCCTAAATCCCTGAATCCCTAAACCCCAAAGGTTGGGAGGATCAAAACCTTCCACGCCGAGAAAGGCTTCGGCTTCATCGTCTGTGAAGCTCTGAATCTTCAGGTGGCTTGTTCTCAAGGGTTTAGGGTTTAGGGTATAGGGTTTATAAAGGGGTAATATTACCCCAATAATGGAGAATCAAATGGAAAAGAAGATGGCAAATGAAATGGAAACGGGGATTATATAGGGGTTATTTGTGTAGTATTTGATTTGGGGTTCTAAGGGTTTGATTAGGTTATATTGGGGTTATATGGGGATAATGGAAAAGAAAATGGAAACTACTATAATGGGATATAAAAGGGTTAGGGTTGTTCTCAAGAGTTTAGGGTTTATGTAGGGTTTAGGGCTTAGGGCTTAGGGTTTAGGGCTTAGAGTTTAGGGCTTAGGGTTTAGGGCTTAGGGTTAGGGTTCTAGGGTTTAGGGGTCTTAGGGTTTTTAAGGGTTGGGGTTCGGGGTTTAGGTTTAAGGGCTTAGGGTTTAGGTTCTTAAGGGTTGGGGTTCGGGGATTAGGATTCAGGGCTTAGGGTTTAGGGTTCAGGGTGTATATAGGATTTAGGGTCAAATTTGGAAATTACCCAGGTGCCCCATCTTCGGAGGGCTTGCGGTAGTTTCCATAAATAGGGGTGTTAGAGTCCTTTTTATGGGGAGCACCAAAGAAGGGCCCCTAGTTTATTCAAGCCTCATGTGGTTTAGCGTGGAGGGGGCGGGGGTTTTAGGGTCTAGGGCTTGCGGTTCAGGTTTCAGTAACAATCCACTTCATACAGCCCACTAGACATTCAGAAAACCTTTGTCATGCAGAGGAAGTCACAAGCGCTGAATGCTCAATTTGGGCTCGAAGTTTGAAGGCTTTAGTTTAGGGGATGGCGGGGGGTGGGATTCCGATTTCCAGGATCATTGCATGCACAAATCTAGGACAGAGTGCCCAGGAGCTGTTACAAAAAGCATAATCTGCCAAGTAGAGAGCAAAAATGCGCCCAAGGTTGCCCCTTGATTAGCCTTATTTAGCCCTAGCTGTCACCGAAAAAGCTCAAAAAAAAGTTCCACGGTTGGTGCACAATGAGTAGTCCTGATCAATTCCGCATTAATCGCCATACCCCGATACTTGGAGGGTAAGGGGGCGGGGGCTAAGTATTTATACTTATCATTTATAACCTCCATTAGCCGTGTAGGAACCCCAGCTATCCCCATTTCTAGTCCTTGCTAAGTCCCCCTGAACCTCCAAGTATGAAGCATTCTATCATTCTCCTGGACCTTCCTAGGTGTATTTAGGTTTGGTGTTTACGTTTCCAATAGATTAACTCACATTACTTACTAGGGGAATATCTGGCAACAGGGAATTGGGCTTCATAACCCCAACCCTAAACCCTAAACTCCCGAAAAGGGTGGCTGGCAGTTTTGGCTCTTGCTCTTAGAGCCTGATCAGCATCAACAGGCCCTTGAGAAACCTAAACTTAAACCTCAAGCCACGCGGTTAAGGGTTTAGTGTTTAGGGCATATAGACCCCTCACCGCCCTGAGACCTAAGACACAGTTGTCTCCAAACAGTGAAGCTCTAAACCTTCCGCCGTACGACTTGCTGATGCTTAAGGCAGGTTGGCGGAATGGTTAGATCCTTATAGGGTTTAGGTTTTAGGGTTTAGGGTTTAGGGCCCGGATAAACGTCCACAAAGTCGTTCGCGCGCGCCCCCCCTTAAGAACCAGTAAGAAGGTTTCGGCCTCAGACCCCAAGGAAAGCCTATTTGGAGGTTCGCGGGACTTAGGATCTGTTTCTAGCTGGGCTTAAAGCTTTACTTGTGCTCCCCAAAACTGGACTTTTGTAGCTTATCCCACTTAAGTATAAGTTGGTTGAAAAGCCCCGCTATAAGTAAATGCTACGTCCCAGGAACCTTCAAGTACATGCTAACATCCTCAAAGTCCTAAACCCACAGACCCCTGAACCCTAACCCTCGCACCAAAAAAAAACTATACAAACCCTAAACCCTATACAAACCCCAAACCATATTGGACCCAAAAGCACATGCAGGGCTACCAGGGAGATGTCTTTCTGCATCATCGGCACAAGGGAAACTTCGAGCCTGGTGATGAGGCAGACTAGGGTTAAGAGGGGTTTAGGGTTTAGGGTTTGGGGATACTATTACCCCAATAATGGAGAATCAAATGGAAAAGAAAATGGCAAATGAAATGGAAACGGGGATTATATAGGGGTTATTTGTGTAGTATTTGATTTGGGGTTCTAAGGGTTTGATTAGGGTTATATTGGGGTTATATGGGGATAATGGAAAAGAAAATGGAAACTACTATGATGGGATATAAAAGGGTTAGGGATTAGGATTTAGGGTTTAGGGGTTAGGGTTTCTAGGGTTGAGGGTTTAGGGTTTAGGATTTAAGTTTTTAGGGTTTAGGGTGAAGGGTTGAGGGACAGGGTTCTTTTTTGGGGTTTTGGGGATTGGGATTCATGGTTTTGGGGTTGGGAGTTCATGCGTTTTTGTTTTTAGGGCTTAAGATTAACCCCTAAACCCTAACGGTTTGGGATTTAGTGTTTTGGGGCTTCGGGACCTAAGGTTTTGGAGGGTCTAGGGGTTGGGGGAGTTAGCTGGTGCTGACTGTTTCCGCGCAACTCTAATGTTATAGGCCCCGTTAGAGGTCTAGGGTTCAGGGTTCAAAGTTTAATGTTGCAGTCTCCCTTAAGTAGATAGAATATTGGGTGTATGGGGATCTTTTTAATTTTGACAGTAAATTGGTATTTGGCAAGTGCATCTTCGATCTACTTAAAGGGGACTATCACCCTGAACCCTGAAAAACTAAAACGGTGATATTTAAGAGTGCCCTCAACCCTAAACCAGGGCAATGGGTTAAGCACCTCGACGCGATTCAGGGTTTGGCTTCTGGGTTTCCTGCCAGGGCCACTTTAAGGGTGATATGGGGGTTTCCCAAAATTAGGGTACCATTTTTAGGGGTCCCCATAATAAGGAGTGACTATAGTATATGGGGGTCTATATTGGGGTCCCCTTATTAGGGAAACTACCATATACATGTTTTGTGACATGGCACCTGGGGAACAGGAGGCTTAAACTGGGTTCAGGAGTTCAGGATTTAGCTTGCCGTTGAGTGCGGGGCCGAAACCCTAAATCGCGTGGACCCGCTTTTGGAAATTAGGTATAGAACTTCGGAATTCTATCGCAATGAGCTTTATACTGCATGATGGCCGCCGATCACTACATACTCCAAACCCCAGACAAAGTCTGCAAAACTCTCAACATCCCAAAGCACGATGATGTTTATAGTGCCGTGTAGCAGTCTAAACTCCTAGTATCCCCTTCAAGTCCCCTACAGTAGTGTAGCGCTTTATGAAGGGGATTGCCACCCAGGTCGCGTTTATGGCAGTCCTTCGAAATGGAAAGCTGCAGGGCAAAGACCTCCAGGCGCTGTCTCTTTCCTTCTGTGGAGCTTTGGGTCCAGGAAAGAGTAAGCTAGGAAGCTTTTTCAGGTGATACTAGCAACCGCCGCAGCAGCAGCAGCGGAAGGATGAAGACGAGGAGGAAGAGTGTCAGTGTAGGGTTTAGAGTTTAGGGTTTTGGGTTGGTAGTATCAGCCGCAGCCGTAGTAGAAGGACTCGCAAGTACCACTGCTGCTATTACTATTGACATGATCATTCTCCATCGCAGCAGCAGTAACAGCAAAAGCTACTATCAAAATAGTGTTTGGGTAACTGGTGTCTATCATTCAGTGGTCTGGTGAGGGAGAAACTTTGGTCAGAACAGAAGGATGTGATTTCTCTCCGTGAAAAGTGAAGTCTTGCCTGAGAATAGGTCTTGGTGGAGATTTGTCTTGGCCTTAGGGGCTTGACGAACCAGCTTAGTGCCCAGGGAGAACCGGAGAAAGAGCTGATTCTCCTCGCGCATGTGCATGCATTTTTCATGAGTGCTAGCATTCAGGGACAAACTTGCAATTGAGTCAAGACGAATACCGAAATTCCAAAAACCTTGCAGCATGAAAGACCACAAGCTTCACGTTCAAAAGTCAGTCCCTGACTAGAACTGGAACATCACTTTCCCCTTCGCAAGCGGCCCAAGTTGAGGGTGTAGGACATGCCTCGTTATGGGTCAAGAGGTGCGGGCTTAGTGCTTTGGCGGTCGACAATTCCTAGGCAGCGATTGGCAGTTGAGATTTGCTTTTGGGCTCTATATGTATTAGACCCAACTACAAGGGGGGGGGGGACTCCCTTACTCAGACCTTACAAGGGGCCTCTGTCCACCAAGCCCAAACCCTCTCCCCACCACAAAACTCTTGTGTCACCTCAAAATGCCTAAGTCTCAGCTTCTTCGCAGCGTAGTCCCTGCATAAACCTACAAGTGACTAGCATTTGGGATGGGGATACCATAGCTTCAAGACAAAGTAACGCCTGTTGGTTGTAGCGCTTTATGGAAAGAATACAGTGTCCCTCTGTTCAGTCACTACAGAAAACTCGCATTTAGAACCCTGATTAATGAACCCACTCCCCTTAACAGGGATTTAAATGGGGATCCAAATACCAAGGCCCTTTAAAGGAGCCGGTTTTTTAATCAGGGGTCTACATTAAACCCTGACCAAGGAGCACTGCTTGAGTTTCTAGCGTAATCAATCCTACAGGTGTAAGCCTAGACACTAAATGGTAGCTTCCATGGTCTTTTCCGCTATCCTTATATCACCCCAATATAACCCTAACCCTAACCCCAATATCACCCAAATAGTACCCCAATGGTAACAAGGCCGCGAGCACCGTGCTCGGCGAAGGCCTAGGAGGTGCACCCGCAGTTCTGTTCTATGTACAGGTTTAGGGTTTAGGGTTTAGGGTTCATAGGTTCAACTAGTACCCCCCTCTTTACTACCCCTTGCAAGGTTCCCCCCTTAATTACATTTTTGGGAATAGTTAAGCCTAATTAAGGTTAATTAGGGGGGAACCTGATAGGGTAGTGTAGAGGGGGGGTACTAGTTGAACCCATGATGTAAAACGATGTAGGTATTATATGAGCCACAGTCTAAACTCCTTAAGGGGGGGCTATATAAGGGATTAGGTAGGGGACTACTATAGTGTTATTCAGGGGGATACTTGGAGTTTAGACTATAGCTCATATGTTTGTTGCAAAAACCAGGACTACCCCTTTTCGCAGAGGGGAATCTATACTGAGGATGAAAGTATTAAAAGGGCTTTTGGAGGGAGACTCCTATCTTGGAAAAAGTCTGGCTTGGACCGTTTTTAGGGTTCCATGTCTTCACGGGGTGTGGGTTGCATGTCACCAGTAAGAATCATGTTGGAAATGTTTGTGAAGCAAGTCTGCTTTTCAACTTTTTTTGTACCCTCCAGAAAGCTATTCACGCGGAATTCCCGACGTTCCGGCCGAGCCTGACATACTCACCATAAACCCTAAACCTCGTGACAAGCGCAGCAGCTCGTGGCCGCAGACCTTTTGTCTGCAGCGGTTCCCGTGAGCATCCATGCTAGCGGATAGGGGGTCAAAAATTAAGTCAGGATCGAGCAACAAATAAGATGTCTCAATAAAGCTAAACAAAGATCAGAACAACTAAATCCATGAAATTGACCTCTTGCGTATGTTTTCAGTTTTTATCAGTAGTTCGTATAAATTGTTGGATCCCGCTTAGGAGGTCGAGCTCTCGCGTGGAGCGTCCTGGACTTCAAGCCTGAAATGCAGCCGTGCCGTAGAGCCTCCTCACAATTTGGCCTGAATTTGGGCTCTCATTTTCGTGGGAACCCCGCTGAGGGAAGGACGGAACGAAGGAAGGAAGCAAGGAAGCAAGGAAGGACGGAAAGAAGCAGGAAGGAAGACTTTGTCATCATTTTGTGATGGGTTTTCATCTCCATCATGTTCATCAATTTCCATAATTTTCCTCATCTTCATCATGTTCATGTTTTTCTGATTTTCATGATTCGTCATGTTCATCATCGCTCATCATTTTCATTGCTTTCCATAAATATGCATCATCTTCATCCGCTTCTCATTCTTAATCACATCATGTTGCCAGATCAGAAGCAATGGAAGAAAGTACCCTAAACCCTAAACCTGGGTAGGCCCCTGAAATATTTATATAAGATTTTCCCTAATGACTTTAATAAGGCCCCTATATACTGGTATTTTTCAAAGGGCTTTAGGGGCCAACCCTCAACCCTAAACCCTAAAACCCAGAAACTTAATCTTTTTCGAGGGGCTGCGCTCCGCCCCCAAATACTCCGCCGTTGTTTTACAAAGAGCTGTAGTGAAAACCCCTTAAAGGGGGTTATATATTAGGAGGACCCCCCACCCTGTAACAGTGGCATAATAGGACTATAAGAGGACCCTAATATAATTACGATTATCCCTTATAGTCACTATTACTGGGTGGGGGGCCCACCTAAGTTATATAGGGGACTATAGAGCCCTCTTTATCTAGGATTTAGGGTCTAAACTCCTTAAAGGTAGTTATATAGGGGATTAATACGGGGGTTATTGGGGTTATGGAGGGGGATACGAGGAATTTAGACTATAGCTCAAAGCACATTCACAGACGCATTTGCCATCATGCTCCTTTCTTCACCATTCGTCCTGATTATGCTTCTCTTCTGAACATGCTTCATCATGTTTATTTTCCTGATTTTCTTCACTTTTCGAGAGCTGCAATATTATCTTGTTTCTTCAGTTTGCATCCGTTTTCAAGCTTTTTCATATTTTCATCCCATCAGCTTCATCATTTTGACTGGTGTTTCATGATTTTTCGTCATGCTCATGATGTTTCAGACGGTTTTTAGCACTTGCAGGTGTGTTTGTTTTATGGTTTCATGTTTTTGTCGAGCCTCATCTTAAAATCAGCTTTGATCCTTGGAATGGTGACGTTATCAGTATTCAGGCACCCAAATCCTCAGCTTCTTCTTCTTGATCCTTAAAGGGCCCGCATGGACACAAAACATGAACTCTGTCAGATGCACGAGTGATGTTTAATGATTTTTCGTCATGCTCATGGCGTTCCACATTTTGTTTATCATTGTCATGTGTTGTTTTGTTTGTTGAGCCTCATCTTAAAATCAGGTATGATCCTTAGAATCGTGGCGTTAACAATATCTAGGTACCCAAGTCAATTTCTTATTCCATTACTGATCCTTAACCGTCACAAAGGGACACAAAACATGAACACTGTCAGACGCACTACACTGCATATGTTTACATGCATACGTGTGTTAACGTGAATGTGTACTGCAGGCGTGTAGCGATGTGTAGATGTATGAAAACCCGTATCTACACACACACACACACACACTCACCCGCGCGCGCGCGCACACTCACGTACACAAACTCACACACCCGTGTATGCATTTGTTACCGTACAGCTCATTGTCCGCATGGGTACGCATGTGTCAGAATCCGCAGTCGCCAGACGACAGGTCACTGGACCATGGAATCTTTTTGGGTGGTGTTAGGATTTAGGATCACAGGCCTCGGGTTCTTGGAGTTTGGGGCGCAGGGGGTAGCTGGGTAAGTCTTTGATGAAGTACACTTTGCATTTCTGGGGCTTTCATGAATCCTCTCGTATTCAAAACAAAGTAAGAACAGTTCTTTGGTTCGGAACTCTGCATGAGCTGTGACCACGTAGTTTACACCGTGTGAATATAGCCACGGAACCCCAAGATTCTTGTAATCACTACGTATGCCTGGTGTCCCCTCCCACTTCTTGGAACCCAAATTATGAAACCAAAGCTGGCAGGCATCATGGGTGGTATGGGTGGCGGCATGGGCGCCGACATGGGCGGCGGCATGGGCGCCGACATGGGCGGCGGCATGGGCGCCGACATGGGCGGGGGCATGGGCGGTGGCATGGGCTACGGCATGGGCGGTGGCATGGGCGGTGGCATGGGTGGTGGCATGGGTGGCGGCATGGGTGGCGGCATGGGCGGCGGCATGGGCGGTGGCATGGGCGGTGGCATGGGTGGTGGCATGGGTGGTGACATGGGTGGGATGATGGGTGGCATGATGCAAGGCCGGACAGCTTCTGTACCTCTCAGGGTTCGAGAATTATCGGTAACCCTCGTAATGAATAAAGTGGCCAGTGAAGCGAAAACTGGGATGACATAGTGGCAGGGTGTTTGAGATGTTATCATGTGTTCCCCATAGTATCTCCCGTACTACCCCGCCCACTCCCAGATTCCCCCTTCATCTGCCTTGTTATAATCCTCATTCTTGGGGAACCTAGGGATGATAAAGCCCATGTTTTTTGGGCACATGTAATGCTGCCTGACCACAGATATCAAAAGGTTTGCTGGGGCTCTGGTGTTCGTATGACTTGGACCTTGGTCAGCAAAATTGACAGAAGCTTTCGCCACAAGACCAGTCGCCGCGTGCTAAGATTTCATCACCACTTTTGAAATTTTCATTTCTCATACGTAGCTACACATGCACATCTACATAATTCTAGTAGACGAATTTGGTTACTGAGGGGAAGCAGTCATACCACCTGTTGCAGGCACCCTGCAGACAAAGCCGTGAAGAGCCCCTAGTGGTATGTAAGACGGGGATGCCATAGTCCCAATCAAAGAGTACAGTTTTGTCCTCATTCCGGTAGTAGTCACCTCCCCAAAATATTCAAAACCCCCCACGCGCCCTTAGAAATTCACTATTCCCATCATATTGTATTGGGAATACTTGGTATTAGCGGGTGGTGCAAAATAGTAGGGGCAGGGGCTTTTCTTGGTGCAACCGCCACACATCACTACGCAGTTCACCCTCCTTCCTACAAACATGGAACCCCACACAGGCCTCGACAGTCGTTGTGGGAAACCTATATGGGGTCAAAGCCAGCGATGCCTTTTCTTTTTGGGGTATGAGTTTCTTCACGGAGGAGATCTTCTTTCATCCCAAGCGAGTAGAGGCTAAGAAGACAGGCCAACAGCCCAAAACCCCTAAACGCCAAACCCTAAAAGTAGTTCGGGGAAGCTCAGGCTTATTCCCAGCTCGCATAGCGCTATTGGCCTTTAAGTGGTAGGGTGATGCTGCTGCAAGAGGTCTGCCTTAAGATGTATCCTGTTTGGGGTTTAGGGGTTTCGGGTAGTGTTTATGTACTTGTTTTTCTTCGTTGCAATGTTGGAGGAATTATTCGATTCCTCTACAATGTTGCTGGCGGCCTTAGGGTAGGCCTTGTGTTCTTTCCTGACAAAGGGGTCGGCAACAAAGTAACCTTGCCCCATTCCTCGCCAGTGATGGGAAAACCTAACTTTAGTCGCTTGATGTTCCTGGGTTGCTGTTCAGGAACTAAATTAGTTACTGAAACCAGGAAAACAATTACACACATATCATGGCGATCTAAGATCTAAGTTCCTTTGCAGCAACCCAGATTAGCGTTATAGATCCTAGCATTGCATGCTATGCCTACCCTGCGTCCTGCGAGTCGCAATCAAGCCTCTTCTCCCCAAATTCACGAAATCCCCAAACCCTAACCCCTGAACCCCTAAACCCTCAACCCCTAAACCCCTAAACCCCTAAAACCCTAAACCCCTAAAACCCTAAACCCTTACAAGCCCTAAACCTTTAACCCTGAGGCGGCATGGAATCTGAGCCTAAACGGGCGAGGATGACTCTTGGCTCTTCATTGGAAGTCCCACGCGGTTTAGGGGTTTACGGGATTTGGGGGTATAGGGTTTAGGGAAATTTCTTCTTCTCAAAATCTGAAGAACCAGCTGAAATTAGAACCCTAAACCCTAAACCCTAAACCCTAACCAAGCGTTCTGGGGAACTTGGAGTCTTCAAGCTGGGGGATGGCTTCCTCTTTTGGGTGTCCTACAACAGCTTGTTCAGAAACCTAGTTCAGATGAGCTGTAGTTTAGGGAATTACCCCCCAATAATGGAGAATCAAATGGAAAAGAAAATGGAAAATGAAATGGAAACTGGGGTTATAGGGTAGCTAATAGGGATTAGGGGTTATATGAGCTATAGTCTAAACTCCTTAAAGGGGGGTTAAATAGGGGCATATTATAGGGGCTGCTAAGGGGGAGACTAGGAGTTTAGATGATGGTTCATATGAAACAGGGCAAAGGATACTGGCGATCCTAGCTCCAGAAGCCCTAGAAACACACTCTACATTGCCTGCAAAACCCTCAACCCTAAGCCTGAGCTGTTCACCCAGGTATTGACCTTGATCCTCCTGATCGCGTCCGAGAGTGCTTGCCAAGGTAGTCCTGCATAAAGTTTACGAGTTTCAAGGGTAGGTCTGCCCTAACCCTAAACCATAGTCCTTGCAACGCCATAACAAGAATGAGTTTCATAGGACCACCAAGCCTACCCTGGCTCGGGTACCTTGAACAAGCACAATTCCTGTGGGAAGTGCGCAAAAAAATGCTCCGGCTACTTCAGCTCATACACCTGTCCTACCGCAGACTCCCAGCCCCCTGGGAGGATCTAAAAAACAGATCCTCTACATAGACCCATTATAACCCCTATAGAATCCTTATATAATGTCCGCTATGGTTTCAGGGGATCTAATTTTTAGATCCTTTTAGGGGTCTGGGCTTACTGGTTTCCTACTAGAGGTAGAGCAGCCATACAGGTATCTCGGGGAAGCGGGGCAGAGGACCCACCAAAGCAGACTTTAAGAGCCATGACTTGGTGGTATATGGGGGGGTTCCGAAAATTAGGGTTCCATTTTGGTACCCCTAAATAATAGGTGCCGTACTATAATCTCTAATCCAAGGGGTGCCGTAATGTAATCTCTAACCCACGGGCCCAAAATTTTGAGAATAGCCCATATCATATCAGTGCACCGTGCTTGGCAAGAACCAGAGCTCCTGAAACAGCTCTGAGAATGGAGCCAGTATGAGCCAGTTACAAGAAAAAAACAAACCTACACCCTCAATTAACAAATTCTAGGGCCCCCGAACCTTGACCTGGGATGTTCTTAAGACGTGGCACCTGACCTTCGAAGCTACGTCAAAGACCCTTGGTCCCAAACGGTCCTGAATCTAACTCGGAGTCAACTTGAGTTTTGACTGCAGTGTAAGTCATAGTGACTTCGCGAACCGAACCCCAATGGTGGAAACGGTCCCAAGGGTGCTTCATTTCAGGATCTGGAATTGTGGGTTTTTGCCAGTTACTACAAGATGAAAAGGAAAATGGTGCCGCGCTTGGTACAGGTGATGCCCTACGAAAGACTTTCCCTTAAGGTACGAACTCCTCAACCTCATGCTCGCAAGCTTTTAGCTCGAATCCGGAATCCTAAGCTTGAAGCCCCCAAAAAAGCACTGAGCCAAAAAATGCACACATTTCATCCAGCAATCCTGACCGCTCGAGCATACGCCAGAGCTCATAGTTAGCTGCCACGTGATGACTGCGCGGCCTGAACTCTGCAAAAAGGAGGTCGCTGGCACAAGGCTTATGTGGTCACCCCAACTGAGTAGTATTTTATTTGGGGATACTATGGTACCCATCATACAGTAAGATTCTATCCTCCTTTTGGGGTATAGTATTTTATGTAAGAATAATATCATCTTACTAGGTGTAACCACCAAAAAACACTACTCAACTCTCTCCCGGAACTAAGCGACGTCTGGGAGCCATGCGATGGGGATCCTCAAATGAGCTACTGTCCATGTTAGCGTTGTTGCGGGGCTTTTTAACAGTGGACATAAGGGTCCCTCTTGTAGTTAGTATAGGCCCTCATAGAGTCCATTAAGTTACGTAGGAAATATTGGCTATAGCATTCCCTACTATGCACTTGGCAGATCAGAAGCCGGAAGAATTGTTAATAGTAGCCCCACATGGGGGGTTCCCAAAAGTAGGGTCCCCTTTTTGGGGGTCTTCATAATAAGGACTACAGTATATTGGGGTCTATATTGGGGTCCCCTTATTTAGGGAAGCTACCATATAATCCTGTTCTGTGGTTTCTGTACCTTTTTAGCCCTACCGGATTCCCTACAAAGCACCAGGCAGATAATCCTGACTCTTGCAGAGGCCAGCAGAAGTAGCAATAGTATTCCCACACTATCCTATTCACTATGTGCATCTTGGCCCAAAACCCTGTTGTCAGCTGCTTAGTCGGTTGCATGACAACCCATAGAGACCCCCACACGCATGTCGTTTTGCATTTGATTCCCCATCCTGCTAGTGACGTGGGCCCGTGAACCGAAACACCACAGCATAAACTCCAAACCCCAAACTGCATAGTTGGGTGGATACATGTTGCACGTTCTGGGCTCTTGTAATCCTATTGATCTCCTTACACTACCATGAAATATCCCTCAGCCCCTAAACCCTAAACTGTAAACCCTTAAACCGTGTATTGCAAAAAGAAGCATGGTTCAGGGCACTCAGCAACTGGATATTTTGTAGGGCCCTAGCGTTTCTAATGGCCTTTGGGTCCCTAGGGCCCCGCTATTGTGAGAAACTCCCGCTGAGGCCCCCACATTACTTAAGTTCAGGTCGGTTTCCGAGTTGCTTGACTTGCGCGTGCTCTTCTTAAGCCTTTGTTTTCCAGATTACAGTTACCCTAAACCCTCAACCCTAAGGTTCGCGGTATAGGGAGCTTATCAGGGTTCATGCTCAAAATCCTGCATAACCCAAAGTACCCTTAATCTGTGGAAGCGTGGCTATAGTGAACTCAGGTCATGCACGGCTTCTAGTATCAGCAGTAATGTTAAGAAGCAACAGCAAGGTCGCCGCCCTAAACCCTTGACCTAATAATGCTAGCGATACTGTCAGAATAGCTGAGTAGCTTGCTTTCCGGCTTTCGGGTCATTCATAATATCTACCACGATTGAAAGGTCAAGCATCTGTGGACCAGGGAACTCAACAAATAGAACTAGGACAGGAACCTAAGGCATTCTAGTACATAAAGGCCTTCTAGTACATACCTCTAGTTTTACCACCAAAAATGAAAAGAACAGCTAGTAAACCCAAGAGCCGTAAACGCGGAGTCCGGGCCACCCAGGATCCATTTTTGAGAGGATTTGAGAAAGAACCACAAATGCACTATAAACCCCCTAGTAGTCCCCCATATAACCCCCTATATAGCCCCCTTTAAGGAGTTTAGACTATAGCTCAAATGCACAGACAAATTTTTGGAGGACCCCTATCATCTCCTTCTGAGCGATAAGCTACCTCAGAATCCCCTACATATTCCTTAAACAGCTGTGTATATCACCTCGCCCTACTCGTCCGCCCCCTCGAAAGGGATTGTCTACAGCAAGGTGCACACAAAGGGCTTTTTGCAGTAAGGTGTGTATTGTGGTTTTGGGTGACGATACGTAGGGATGTAGGATTGCTTAGGAATATTGGTGAGTGTACATATTGAGTGTCCAACTTGGGCCATGAATTAAGATCCTACTGCACATAACCTGGTAGAACACCACTTGCTAGCAGCTTAGACCCAAAACCCGACAATTTAGGTCATCGATGATAGGTGAGCTAAACCCTAAACCCTGATGTTGATATATCCCGCCCATCTAGTCACTGCTACTGATGCTCCCTCGCGCCCTCAGTATTCTATGTTGCCAATTTGGCCCCAAACTTGCGTGGCATGAAATTTTAGAGATTAGGGTTTAGGGATTCAACTGCAGGGCTTCAAGGTTATAACCCTCATCATGTCCAGTTAACCTCCTCCCCTGAAGGAAAGCGCCCACCCCCTAATCAATATTCCTCTGATACCAGTTGATTTCCAAACCATGACCCGTAAACTCAGAATGTCAAGCGCTGTAGGTAGTCCTTTTTTGAGTTGCGTGTTAACCTTAAACCCTAAACCCTAAACCAATGCTGCTGCCATTGGCTGCATGAGTGTTTCAGTTTCAGCTCTGCAAGGCCCTGATACCTCCTGGCAATCTTTGGCCTAGGGGTTTAGGGTTTAGGGTCTTAGGAAAGTAGTAGCAACTTCTTTGCTTGCAGAGCAGGACAAGTTTGTGCAAGCGCTCTTCTTTGTGCACCAGGGGGGGATGCCTCAAGAACTTTTGAATGTCTCCAAGATTTCTCATTTACTGGCCGGTGGCCTTTGAACGAGTCTGAAACCTGGGTAGGGAAAACCCCAGTTGTGACCAGGTGATATCTTTTTGTCCCTTGTAGTTTCCATGGAAAACGAGACATGTATTTCGGCATACACTTCCCTAGCATGAAACAGAACTCCTCATTACGGTACCCTAGGACCTAAGTGGGTGGCCACGTTACACCAGATTTTGGTTGCCTTTCGGGCACCGTTGCGGCAGATGGGCGGATCCGGCAAAGGCTCCGGCAAAGGCTCCGCCAAAGGCGGCGTGAGGCCCATCAGACAGGGCTGGTGATACGAGAAGTTCTCATGGACCGAGATGTTTAGGATTTAGGGGCTTACCTAGACCCTCCAATGGAGTACCTTTTTGGTAGTCCTGATAAGAGTCCTAACCCAAAAACCATGACAAACCCAAAAAGGAGGAACTACATTGGAGGGTCCAGGTAGGGTTTAGGGGTTCAGGTTTTAGGGTTAGTACCCATAACCCCAATATGACCCTAAACCCTAACCCCAATATGACCCTAAACCCTAACCCCAATATAACCCTAAACCCTAACCCCAATATAACCCCAATATAACCCCAAACCCTAAACCCTGAACCCTAAAGGTTTTAGGGTTAGTGTACTTTTAAAGTGGGCATAGGCTAGAAGTTGGCCCGGGGTTCAGGGTTTACCCTTCCGGAAACCAAACATGGAAACCCCCAAAAAGGGCCCTTTTAAAGACTACTCCCTTTAAAAAGAGGCTATATGAGCTATAGTCTAAA
>CAJNIZ010009913.1:67044-77700 GCA_905231905.1 Symbiodinium pilosum
GAGATAAGGGACCACGGATAAAAAAAAGAGTCAATTAGCCCCGACCATAAATAAAAGTTGTCGCTCATATGGGTCCCTCTTGTAGTTTAGCATACTCCCGAATATGGTAATATACCCTCGTCCATTAAGATATGTAAGAACTGACTGTAGCTCATATAGCCCAGGAAATAAATTTCAGTGTTAAGGAGGTTTATCGTTCGGGGAGGGGGGTATGAAGGGGTTCACGATTTTCTCAAACTCCTCAACCTTTCCGTGCACTTGCACTCTGTTTCTTACTTCCAAGAAAATCATCCGATGACTTTTTGAACAGTGCGGAGAAGGCAAATTGACACCTGCGTAAGGACCAGGCGCGTAAATCCAAAAGTCTGCCATGGGGGCCTGAAGTCTTTCCAATATCATCGTCTGAGATTCCCTGTAGACTCATGGTATGGTACGAAGCATTCCAAACAGACCTCACAGGAACATTGCTAATGATACCTTATTGTATGTTCTTAGCACGCCACGTCCAAGACTCTCAGCCCCAGAAGCAGAGCTTAGGCTCCTAAAGTCAAGCCGCCAACGCCTGAGCGCCAAACGCACCCAAATCATTAAGTGCAAGGCCTGGAGACCATCAGCCCTAAACACTTATCCGTACCAGAGTCCAACAGTGCAAACAACAATAGCCTCTTTGTTTCTGTCCCAGTCTTGGGCCAATGTTTTGTTTGGTTGTTGGTTTAGGTGCACCCAAACCCCCTAAATCCTGAACCTTAAACCATAAACCCTTAACCCATCAACCCTAAACCCTAAACCTTAAACCCTAAACCTAAACCCCAAACTCTAGACCTTAACCCTAAGCTTCATCCACACATTCAGGTGGTCGTCAAAATTATGGTACCTTTTTGGGCCCCTATTATAATACGGCACCAAATATTTAGTGTACCAAAAAGGGACCATAATTTTGACAACCACCCATTCAGGTGGAGGATACCTTGAGATATTTGAACTCCCAAGGTGGCCTCAGCAAGGACGGCTTAGGGGTTTAGGGGTTTAGGGGTTTAGGGTTTAGGATTTAGGGTTTAGGGGTCTAGGGGTTTAGGGGTTTAGGGGTTTAGGGTTTAGGGTTTATGGGTTTAGGGTCTTAGGGCCCCGTTGCAGCAAGAAATTGCTATGCCCAGTGTAGCAGTTTCTGAAGTTTTGGGCCTCCAAGCGCTGAACCCTCCCTGGTTTGGGAGTCCCTTTGGAACAGCATCACGCCCTTGTGGCGCTTTAATAAGGTATATAAAGCACAATCTTACATGAGCCATAGCCTAAACTCAGTAAAGAGGGGTTTAGGGTTTATAGTTACTTAGGGGATATTACGGGAGATATTAGGAGTTTAGACTATAGCTCACATGTATTTAGTAGCATACCAATCCATTTGCGGAGGTTGAGTAAGGTTGCAAGCTCCGTTTTATAGCTCCACGTACTCACCCACCCTAAACCCTCACCTCTGGACCTTAAACCCTAGCCCACCATTGAGAAGGTCCGGGGCTGCAAATTTTATTGTTTGTGTGGATGGCTTGGATGCACCGGAATTTATAGAGCAAAATTAGGGTAGTTAGAGTTTAGGCCAAAACAGTGCAAGGCTTTGCCAGGAGAATTGAGGTCGGTAAGAGATCTGTCAAGGTACCGCGTTTACAACGCAAGGGATTCACAAAATGAAGCCGCCATATAACACCTCATTTTTCACGATTTCGTTTTTCTGGCTCCATTCGTTGGGTCCCCAGACATGAGATTACACACTCATGCAGAAGAAGAAGAAGAAGAAGAAGCGATTTCCAATTTTATAGTCCCAGCTAGATTCCTTGTAAAGCTTCTCGTATAGGGCACTTCAAATGAATCCCACATGATGCTCATACTGGTAGTTATTCAGGCCCCTATATTACTTGGAGGGATAGGGTTACCAAACCCCAAACCCTAAACCCCAAATCCTAAACCCTAGACCTTGGGAGTTATTCAGGCCCCTATATTATAGTCCCCCTAAAGTAGATAAAATATGGTGTATACGGGGATCTTATCATAATATACCCAAAGCAATATTCCATCTACTTAAGGGGGGACTATAAACCCTAAAGCCAAAACTCCCCATATAGCCGACTATAGTAGTTTCAACTTTCTTTTCCATTATCCTTATATAACCCCAATATAACTCTAAACCCCAAACCCTAAAACCATCAAGCCCTAAACCCTTAAACCCAAACCCCTAGACCCTGAACCCCAAACCTTAAAACTACCATAAAGCCCCAAACCCTTAAACCCAAACCCCTAAACCCTAAAACCATAAAGCCCTAGAACCCAAACCCCTAGACCCTAAGCCCCAAACCCTTAAATCCAATCCCCTAAACCCTAAACCCAATAACCCCTAAACCCCAAACCTTAAAACCACAAAGCCCTAAACCCCTAAACCTTAAACCCCCTAAACCCTAAACCCAAACCCCTAAACCCTATAACCAACTAAACCTTAAACCCCCTAAATCCCTAAACCCTAACCCCCTATACTTGGGTCTGGATCTGAAGGACCTGGAGGTTGACTCTTTGGTGACCCCTCTGGCAGAGCTCGGGATGGAGAAGGCACGATTCAGCGGGTTTGGGGTTTAGAGTTTGGGGTTTGGGTTGTGGAGTTTTGCGTCTGGAGTTCCGGGTTTGGGGTTGAGGGTTTTTGGTTTTGGGTTTGGGGTCTAGAGTTTTGGGTTTGGGGTCTAGAGTTTTGGGTTTGGGGTTCAGGGTTTGGGGTTGAGGGTTTTGGGTGGTCACGGGTTCCCTAACCCACCATCCTCCATCGCCCCTCCCTCAGTGGGTTCGGTTCCTCTTCGACTGACTTTGGGGCAGCCCTACAACAGCTTCATTCAGTGAATATGGTCCCCCTTAAGTAGATAGAATATGGCTTTTGGGTATATTATAATAAGATCCCCATATACCCCATAGTCTATCTACTTAAGCGGGACTATACCCAGAGGGGTGGTCAGGGAAGCCATGAGGTCGTAAGATGAGTTGGCTGTTCTCGCAGGTGCTTAAGGAGGAGTGGGGGAGTGAATATGGTCTAGGGGAAATCCTAAACCCCGGACCCTTCAAGATGTTCAATGGGGTGTTGCGAATTCGTTTCCAGGTGGATCACCCCTCAGTTTCACGAAAACCGGGGATCTATTTCAGCACGTAGCATTTTCACTTAAATATTTGCATGAGAGTCCCCAGTATATGTAGTGAGACTATGTTTGCTTTTTAGGTAGACTATCTTTTAAGGAAGTGTTCTTTGATTGGTTGCATTGTGACATTGCCCTTCGCATTTGTCAGTGCTCTAGGGTTAGTTAGACCCTGGCTTAGGGTTCAGGGAGACATTGGGTTTAGGGTTGAGGGTAGTATGTGGACGCGAGGAAGGCTACCTGACCAAAGTTCCAGCGAATTTAGGGATAAAGCCCTAAACCTCTTCAACACCGGAACCTTAAACCCTTAACCCTAACCCCTGCACCCTAAAACCCGTAACCCTACACCCTAAACCCTTGACCCAGAACTCTTAAGAGATGCTAAGGATTCGGAATGACATGGGGTCACCGTCTGCTCTCTCCTGCTTAACCACCTCGTTGTGAAAAACACACACTCCACCCTAATATCTAGTGTTCCCCATAGGAGGCTCTATATTGTCGAAGGATACATTTGATATTAGAGGCGGGGAGGTGGTTCATATGAAAATGAAGCATTCGTAGGGAATGTACTAATGGGTTATGGCGGTTATGGTGGGGGATGACAGGGGGCTACTATGGGCATCCAGACTTGGCACCTGGTAGCTCTCAGCACGCCAACGTTTCATCGTGTAGCAGTTGGCTCTTGCAATGCACTGGCAGGCAAAGGACATGCTAGACCCGGATGGGTGCCGTCACATTGGAAGCAACCGTAGGCTTCAGGGTTTGGGACCGCTGGTTCGCAATTCACCTCCCCTTTGATGCTGCCTGTGGATGATTTTTTCAGAGACTATACTAGCATGGAACTGAACATGGGTATTTGTAGATGAGGGCACATACATTGGGTTGAATGTTAGTTTGGGGAAATTTTCGTTGTGCTTTCATGTTGCGTTGCGGCGTGGAGCATCCTCCTTTCACCAATCTAGATCATGAAGCCCTAAACTCGATGATTGTCAACGTCTGCAAGCATGTCGCCTAGAAGCTTCGGATCGACTTTTCCCAATCACAAATACATCGAGTTTCGTGATCGCATCACTGGTACTCATCCCAACGAGTGTGTGACATCGGCCTAGAACCTAAACCTTGGGTACTGCCCCCCCCCCCCCTCACTAACAGTTGGATAATAATTATAATAGGGTTATATGAGCCCTTAACATGACCCCCAATATAGACTGTTATTGGGAGGGGGCAGTACCCAACCTAAACCATTTATTCCCCCCAAGCAGAACATGCTGAGGCTGAGAAACTCAAGAATATCCCTACGATCCAGATAAGCGTTCTCACAATTCCGGGGGTGGGGGGTCGCTTAATTAGGAGCTTCAGGTATAGATCGGGATTGCAGAGGGATTGCGCTCGGCTTAAAGATTTGGATTAGGTTTTAGGGTTCGAGTAAATAGATGGGCTACAGCTGCTGCGAGGTTCATGGGACTAAGCGGCTGTTGCCTCGCTACTTGTACTTGGGATGAGAACCCTAGTTATATAGTCCCCCTTAAGTAGATGAAATATGGCTGTGGGTATACTATAATAAGATCGCCATGTGCCCCATAATCTATCTACTTAAGGGGGACTATAGTTCCATCGACAAGTACTTGCTACGTCCTTCGACCTACCAAGTTGTACTTCTCATCCGTCAGCAAGCCGGAACCCCGCCGTAGGTGTTTCTGAATGGCGGGACACCTTATTCTCCCCCAAAACCAAAAAGGGCCCCCAACGACTGCAGCCTTAACGCGGTTCGTCCAACTGCGGTGTAGGAGGGATAGGTATTCAGAATGGCACCCGAAATTTAGTTTTCAGGCGATGGACATCCTGTCCCACCTTGAGCAGAAAGGGGGAGAAGCAGCTTGCTGGGCAAAATTCTACTAGGGTTTAGGGTTTGGTGGTTAGGATTTAGGGTGTAGGAGATTAAGAAAGTTAGTTCATAATGGGGTTCGGTAAGGCTTTTTACTCATGTTAGTAAATGGCTTGTAGAGGCAATGCGTACACTTCCTAAGTTTCCCTGACCCTCCAAGTAACTACCGCATCCAACCTCACCCTGTGGCCGTTTCTAGAGAAAATGACCCGAAAATGGCGTGATTTCAGGATTTGGAATGGCTTACTATTGTTTACCCAGAACTTGGTTGAACTACAGAAGCTAGGGGTTCGATCACTCGATGCTTCTATCATTGTTGGGGTAGGCGTTTCTTAGTATAGAGAAAAGTTCGTGTGTCTTCTTTGGGTAGTAGGGCTTGAACCCTAAACCCGTAGAGAGTAAGAGTCATGGTTTTCCCTTAAGCTTTGTACCCTGCTGTGTGTAACCCCCGCGCTTAAGACTTAGGTTTGAAAGTTCAGATCCTTAAGAGCATTATCTTGGCCCTGAAACTTGACTATGAAGCAGCCACACCATTACCGGACTCTCAAGAATGAAATTAATTTGACGCTGTTGAGGGTACCCATGCAAATCGGGGTGCGACAGAGCGGTGTAAGGAGTTGAGGGGTTGTCAATATGATGGTTGTCCAGATTGGGTCCTACCACGGCTGATGAACATGGAGAGTGACCGGATTAAGCGCTTTCTGTTCTGGCACCCCATATAGCCTCCCCCTGAAACTTTAGAGGGCCTTTTGGGGACCTATGTTAGTGTGAGGGAGGATGGCCTTCATTCTTTTTGTTGTGCTTCATCTAATCCCTACACCATAGCCCTAACCCCTAGCCCTAACCCTTGAGATTGGTTGGCTTTAGTTGCTAAAGGATTCAGAGAGTACGTGATTCTTGCGTAGCTATTAACGGGGTTATACATTCCCTTAATCTAGCTTATAGCCATACTTTTGGAACTTATAACGTCAGTCATACTCACGCATGAACCTCCAACTAGGCTGTAGATGCATCTCCTTAGCTCGTTAACTTGTTGGTTCTTAGCAATAATTGGGGAATGACGGAATATAACCCCTATAAAATCGTTTCTATATGCCATATAGTATAACTCCCTTATTCCCCACTAAGAACCAGTAAGTTAAGACTTCGCAAGATCTTGAGGCTTTCCTGGCACCCCACGAAAACATGCCATGTGTGAAGTTTCGATTAAACTGACTAGTGAATTGGTTCTTAGTGGGGAATATGGGAATAGATTATATTAGAATTATATCGAGCAAATATTCCCTTATTCCCTACTAAGAACCAGTAAGCTATACCTGTTAGAGGTACATACGCCTAAACCCTAAAAACAGCAAGGTCCGAGATCCCACGGCATACGTCCTGGCGGCCACCAACGCAGCGTCCCGGAAAGGCACTTGTGGTGTAGGGTTGAGGGTTTAGGGGTTAGGGTTCTTTCGGTGTATATTAATTAGCTGACTGGGCATATCTTTCTCTTCTGGGGTATACATAGTCGTTCAAGCACTCAATTGGGTTCCCTGTACTTGGGTTTAGGGTTTAGGGTTCGGTTCCGTCTTATCAGACAGTGTTGTCATGCAGCTGCAGAGACTTAGCTTGCTGTAGCCTGCTGCTGCATGCTGCCATCCCGTATATAATCCTAGGCAAAAACTGTTCATTGGTCTTGAAAAGGCTGTACCTACAGAAGCTGCATGACACTTGCTTCGCCCAGTTCGGGACGGTTCCCTATGTTTGCGGTCCCATCTTGGCAACAGTAATTCAGAAAGACTCCTAGATGATCGCTGCCCGCTCCTTTCAGTAATTGTGATGTCCTTCTGGTTCGTTTGAATGGCATGCGTTTAGCCTGGACACTACCAAGTACACTCCTCATTGTAACACCCAGAAAATCAGGAACCATGCTGCCGAGAAGCTCTTTCCACAGTGCTGCTTCCGCAAGAACATTCGGAATTTCTTGTGGGTGGCTGTCAAAAATTATGGTCCCTTTTTGGATCCTATTATAATACGGCACCTAATATTTAGGAGACCCGAAAAGGACCATATTTTTTGACAACCACCCATGTATCTCCTCCGTCAGAGGCGGCCTGACCACTGAGCCCTGCCCAACCTAAGTCCATGATGCCATGGCGTTCGGTAGGCTATGTGTGGTTCAGGGATTAAGGTTGTAGTCCGCCTTAAGTACATAGAATATGAGGTGTATGGTGCTCTTCTTATGATATTGGAGAATTTCATATTCTGTCTACTTAAGGAACTATAAGTGATGAGCTTCGCCGGTTGGCTTAGGGAAGAAGTGGAGGGAGCGAACATAAGGACTACTGCAGGGATGCACCTCCGCCTTTTTTAGGGTTTCCGAGGTACCAGTAAGTCTAAAGGCAACCCCCTTGAAATTTAGGTCTTTAGGGTTTGCTTGGGGGGTCAGGGGTACATAGCAAGCAGATTGATAAGGGGGATAACTGGGGTTACTATAAGGGTTACAAGGGTTATTAAGCTACTTACTAAGTCTCCCTGACCCTCCAAGTAGGGTTTAGGGTAAGCCCCAATTTGGGGGGTTAGGATCAAGAGCGACTTGATTCTACAGCCCGGGTACCCCGAGGCGAAAATGTCCAGCAGATCCAAAACGCAAAAACCTCAAGCCCTCAATTGGGGTTTATAGGCCCCCTTAAGTAGATAGAATATGGCTTTGGGTATATTATAATAAGATCCCCATATATCCCATATTGTATCTACTTAAGGGGGACTATAGGGTTAAGGGCGGCATTGGACCTGAAACTCATCACATGTTTCGATCTTGGGCAATGTGTGCAGGCTCAGGCAGAGGAGCCAGGAACGCCCGAGCCTTTGCAACGGGAAGGGCTGTGCGTTCAGCGCTTAGTAATTTCCTCCTCCTAATATTCAACCCTTCACCCACTCCCGAATATTAAATATTCCCAATACATTTTCATATACCACAAAACGGGAGTATGTAAACGTACGGGGGTTGGGGATTTAATTTTAAGTAGAGTTTAGGGCATCTAGTTTCGACCTTGCGGATTCTAGATTGATCTCTAGGGTTGTTTAGGGATTGAGGGTTAAGGTTTGTACTTTGGATTTTGAGTTGGTTTGTTTTAGGGTTTGGTTTGAGGGTCTAAGGGTTTACCGCCTCAATTTGTTGGAATATTAGGGCCAAGAGGTTCGGGTGTGCGGGGTGTGCGATGGCCGCCATTCATCCACTGGGTCTTTGCTTCCTAAAGGACTACGGTGGGAACTGAAATCCTGCGGTGTCTTACTCTACTGAAGTACCGTAATTAAGGTACTTAGTATCATCCAGTTGCTATAAGGACTGTATGCCCATATTATGGTAACTTAATCCTAACTTCCAGAAAATGCTCTTCTCCTTTGATTCGACTACAATGTTGATAAGGGGGGTGGTTCAAGGGAGGTAGGTAACCTAGTAATCCCAAGATTCCGTAGGGACCACCCCCCTTAACAACCTGGCAAGGACATTTGAGTAGTATTTTATTTGTGGATACTATGGTACCCAATATGGTGTAAGATTGTACTCTCCTTTTGGGATATAGTATTTTATACAAGGAATAGTATCTTACTAGGTTCAACCACCAAAAAAACACTACTCAATATAACCTGATAAAACCCCAATATATACCCTATTATAATATAGTAGCTTCTATTTCCTTTTTTCCATTATCCCTATATAACCCATTATAGTAGTTATAGTAGCCGTTGGTAGTCCCAGCTCATTTTTGAAAGCATCTCCACTGCCCAAAGTGCTGGGATGCTGTGTGCTTCAATTACACTCCCCCAAACTAACATGGAAAGCTGAACTCGCCATAGTCTAAACTCCTTAAATGGGGCTATATAGGGGAGTATATAGGGGACTACTATAGGGGTTATTAAGAGGGATACTAGGAGTTTAGACTATAGCTCATATAGTCCCCTTTTAGAAAAACTGCAGTCTTTATAGGGCCTTTTTTGGGTTTCCATGTGAGTTTTCAGGAGGGTAACATGAGGTTTAGGGTAAAGATCGCTCTGGTAACCTGAGGCGTTTGGTAACCTTTGGGGTTTAGGGTTAAGGGTTTGGGGTTTAGGGTAGAGGGGCTTTGATAATCTTCAGGGTTTAGGTTTTAGGGTTCTGGTAACCCAACCCCTATAATAAGGACAGTACAAAATTAACATTGTAGTTATTGGGTCCTGCTTTTCGATGTTGTGGCAAGGAAGATCTCTCCCTGGACTCGCGGGAGTATGCTGGAAGTAGATCCCTTTAAAGGTTCCTACATGACCCAATCGTGGTGTGGGGTACCATGTCGGGGGCACTACGTTCTAGACCCTAAGCCCTAAACCCTCAATCCGAAGCCCTAAACCCTCAACCCTTCACCCTAGGGCTGGGTTATTCGTGATCTTGCAGATCATTATCTGCCCTGAGCCAATGTCCGATTGTTCTAGCGGACATGTTGAGGGTTGAGGGCTTAGCGTACATTCAAGGCTCAGGGTTAGAGAAATTCAGTTCGTATGGACAGCAAGATTGGCCTGTATGGCCAAGAAAGCCCTCCCAAATCAGTCTACAACCGAGGCCACAACCCATGACCCTAAAATCCCTGTGATTTTTGACTGTCAGAATCCCCAAATCTCGCTCGACTTCTGAGGCACCCCTATCCGGGGTTAGTACTGACGTACTATATACATATGTATATAGAAACCCTAAACCCTTATACACATATATATATGTATATATAGACATATAAATAAACCCCAAACCTTTATATATGCATGTTATCTTGTATTATATGTATATATACATATATCTCAGCTTATCGTCCTGTCCCTCTCATTGGGATAAGGGGACCTTAAACCCTATTGGGTTTCCAACTGCTATGGCAGCGATTCCAGCTGTTGTTTTATTGCGAGCGCTTTGATGCTGAACTCGCCATAGTCTAAACTCCTTAAAAGGGGTTATATAGGGGGTTATATATGGGACTACTACAGGGGTTATTAAGAGGGATACCAGGAGTTTGGACTATAGCTCATGTGTATGTTTTGCAGAGTACACAACGAAATGCCTCAGCGTTCCAAGGCGACCGAGGTATCTTGAATGGATTTCTGAATACAGGCTCGGAGACCACCAAGACGCTGACTAACTCTCAGCACGACCATGTCAAGCTTCAGACCTTTAGGTTGCAATCATGGAATATTGGGAGAACGGGCAGACTCCTGGCGCTTAGTAGGGGCTGAAGGATCGCTACATAAGCTCCAGTCTAAGCCCCTTAAAGTTATAGGAGGGATTATATAGGGGAGTACTATAGGGGAGGGGATCGCAGGGGGATAGTAGGAGTTTAGGAATAGTTTACATAAGCCCTTGTCATAAGGGTCCCAAGAACTTATTTGCCCGTTCCTGCGTGGCACGGGAAAGTCCATCTCTGTCTTGCAACTAGGATACTGCCTCAGCCCTATAAAACGGTGTGGCATGGACCTTTAGGTACAATGTGACGACTTTTCATTCCCTTGAAGTATTTATGTAAGGATGAGGTTCACGAAAGAACCCGAAAGGAGAGAGGTAGTGTCCTATTCCTGATTAACTAATACAATTTTTCTCATCCTTTATTACAT
>CAJNIZ010009913.1:77800-106432 GCA_905231905.1 Symbiodinium pilosum
AAAAAGTTAAAAGAGTTAAAAGAACTAAAAAGTTAAACAATTAACGATTTAACTTTTTTAGCTTTTTTAAATTCTTTAAGTTTTTTTAGTTTTTTTAGTTTTTCCCGCGCTTTCTGGTAATTAATTATTTTTCAATTTATTTGATTTTTTAGCTTTTTAACTCTTTTAACTTGTTTTAGCTTTTTTTTAGCTTTTTTAAAAAAGTAAAAAAGAAAAAAGTTAAAACAATTAAAAAAATGAAACATCTAGAAAAACTCAAAGCAGAACCCGTCAAATAGACCCAAAAGGTCCTACATACATAAAACGGTCCCCCAACATGGCAAGTGTAGCATCCTCAAGCCACTAGTAATTAAGCCCCAGCAGGTTTAGAAATATCCAGCCATTAGAAAGGATCCTAAGCCTAAACCCTAAACTACAGCGTGGGTGCCGTACCACCTTGCAACTACCAAACCCATTGTTTGCAAGCCCGTTTGTCCCTATTATACTTTGCAGTTTATGCCCTAGACCCTAAGCCCTAAACCCCAGGTCCTAAACCCTAGACCCTAAACCCTAAACCCCAGGTCCTATACCCTAAACCCTACACCCCAGATCCTAAACCCTAGACCCGAAACCCTAAACCCAAAGGGTTTGGGGCGTAGGGAGGCCTAGGCCCAAACCGTCCAAAAACTTTGGATGGTCGGAATCTTAGGGTTTAGGATTCAGGTTTAGGGGTTTAGGGTTTAGGGTTTAGGGGTTTAGGGGTTTAGGGTTTAGGGTTTAGGTGTTTAGGGTTTAGGGTTTAGGCTTACGGCCTTGTAAATCCTTGATTTGCTGGTACTGGTGCCTAAGGGAGGGGGGGGAGTGGATCCCTATAAGGATCCCTATGTAATCCGCATATAGTAATCCCCATACATACCCTTCTAATGGTACCCTAAACCCTAAACCCTAAACAGACTGTAGTGGGCAATGTGGCAGATTGCCTGGCTGCAGTGAAAATGCTGCCTGGACAAATGCAGGCGGTACGTACCATGGCAGAGAAGTCCTGCATAGCTGTGGAGGAATGCCTGCGCGTACTGCAGGAACTACGCACGCCCCTTATAGAGGCCTCGACACTCTGCTTGGGCAACAAGCAGATGTTGCAAAAGAACAGGGACGAATATTTCGTCTCCTTGCAGGCTCAGGTGCTCGACATGCAGACCAAAATTGAGCACATGACCGAAGCGGTCCGTCGATTGGAGGAAAAAGCTCCTGACAGACCGCCGTTCAGGACACCACCTCCTCCTCAAGCTCCAGTCATCCAACCTGTGAGTTGCTCCAAAGCGCGTGTCTAAACCCTAAACCCTATACCTATATGCACTCCCCCACTCCCCCTTAACGTACTTAGCAATGGGTTTAGGGTTTTGGGTTTAGGGTTTTGGGCCTTCTTTTTGGGGCTCTAGAATAAAGTTCAAAGTTTTTTAGCTCTGGTTATTGGGGAAGAGAGTTAAGCACCAGTAGGTTGACCCAAAAACCAGCAGAGGCGCGTCGCCCAGGGTCAGCGAAGCAGGTGAAGAAGTTACACCTGAAGGCGGCGCAAGATTTATGATTCGGATGTTTGAGCTCAGGATTTTAGACTCAGGACTTGGGGGTTTTAGGGCGTATCGTGTTAAGGCTTCGGAAATTAGAGTTTAGGGTATAGGGTTTAGACTGCACATTTTCAGGGGTTGGGTTTATCCTCACCCAGACTAACTTGGAACCTGAGAACCGGCCCTTTGCAGACTCGCGTCTTCTGTAAAGAAGTCTATATGAGAATTAGTCTGAACTCCTGGAATCCGATTCTTGAGGCCCCCAAATTCAGTCTCTGAACATAAGCCCCTGCAGACCTCTATGTAAGCCTGGCTTCCCGTTCGTTTAGGTTCACAGTTGAGGGTTTAGGGTTGCTTGCAGGTAGGTCAGGAGCTTTGCGCGGAAAAGCCCAAGCCCGACAGATCCTCCCATACCTCCCCATGTGAGCTACTGACAATCTTAGGCTCACTAAGGGGCTCTTAACAGTGGACACAGGGGTCCCTCTTGTAGCTTAGTATAGTCCCTAATGAGGGACCCATGTCAGCGGATTGTCTGGGAAATATTGACGGTAGCTCATGCGGCACCTAACCCCTATGCTCAAAAGCTGGCATTTTTTCGTCACTACGTGGTCAGGAAGCCTACACAAGACTGCTGGTTATAAGGCACCCGCATTCAAGATTTTATTTTCACAGCCACCCCACCGTGCAGCAAAAGCACACCATCTGATTTCATTAGTAGCTGAAATATTTACCTGAAGCCTTGTGGGGTCTTCATGATTTTGCGTTCAGCTTGAACCTCATTTTGATCAGGGAGCTCCACAAGACCCTCAACCCCCTAAACCCCTGAACCCTAAACCCTACTTGGAGGGTCAGGGGGACTTAGTAGGTAGGTTAATAACCCCCTATAACCCATGCAGTAACCCCTGTTATCCCCCTTATTACCCTACTTACTAAGTCCCCCTGACTTTCCAAGTAAGCCTCAGCGGCTAGGAAGTCCTTGGCAGGAAAACAGCAGCAGCAGTAGCAGCTTCGACCCCATTCTAGTCGACAAGGCAGGACTGGGAAAAAGTTCTTAGGGCTCAAGGGTTTAGGGTACAGGGGTTATGTAGGCATATATAGGGATTTGTGGGATGTTTAGGGTTTAGGGTTAAAGGATTTTGTAGCTAATCATATCTGGGTGCCTTTTGAGGGGAATTGAAATTATTCTAAATTACCCTGCTTAGTAGGTGCTTATAGTTGGGCTGATTGATACGTGGGTTAGAGTCGGCTATAAGCCCAGTCATAGGGAGGCGTGAGGGTTTAGAGCTGAGGGGTTTATAGAAGCCAGTTAAAGGTTTAGGGTTTAGGGTTTAGTGGTTAGGCAAGCACTTCCCACAGGAACTGCCCACCTGTAAACCACCCACCCCTAAGAAGCGTCTCGTTTAGGGTCTACTTGAAGCTTCATGGGGATTCCGAACTACTTGCACTTACACTTTCTAATCCTACTTCTAATCTCCCTTACTTGCCTGATACAGGTCACCCGAACTCTGAACCCTAAACCCTAAGTCCTGATCCCCAACTGAAACAATATTCACAGGTCTCCAAAACATGGGGCGTCCTTTAACGGGATTATAGTATATTGGGGCTTATGTTGGGCTTGCGTTTACAGAAGCCAACATTTAGAGTGAAGGGATGAAGGTAGGGTTTGTACGAAAGGTTTTGATAAGCCTGGCCCCGAAATCCTAATTGCTAGACCCCCATACTAAGGAGTCATACAATGGTCACAGGCTCCTTGTCTTGGAGGGTTGGGGAAACCAAAATCTTCTTTCTAGTTTGGGCATTCCTAAAACCCTAAACCAATAAACCTAAAAGGGTGGTGGTCGCCGTATACAACTTCTGGTTTGGGGGTACCCCATTGACAACCAATAAGATACCGTTTTGCTGGATGGTAAGCTACGTTTCCCATTTTTACCAGCCGCGCAGAAAAGGAGCCCTGTTTTCCCGGGTCACTAGGGCCCTGTGCTGAGGGCTTGGGGATGCCTTTCCAGGGTTTAAGGTTTAGGATTTAGTGTTTGGGGTTTAGGGTTTAGGGTTTTGGGGCTTAAGTTTCAATCCCACAAATGATTCCGCCCTAGGCCCTGGACTAAAAATGCTTGTCCGTATGGGAGCGTTACTAGTGTCATCCAAGTTCCGACAGGACCTACCGATGCTTAAGAGGAAGTGGGGGAGCACAAAAAAAGGATTATTATAGGGATCCTCTCCCCCACTCTCCCTTAAGCACCAGTAAGACTTTGTCAGGTGCCGGCACTGGCAATCCTAGTTGCAGATTCACCAGACAGACTAGCTGGTTAAAAATTGGGACTATAATTTGAATGTTAGTCTTCCAAACTAACCTAGGATGAGATCCCCCATGTGGAAATAGGGTTGGATAGGCTTGATGCCCGCATATAAGTATTTTTCAAGCGCTATGAACCTGTAAGCCTCTAAGTACACCGCGCGCCACCTTTACAAGGAACCCTTCCTAGAACGAATACTGCCATACGCCCTCAACTCTGAACGGTGCATTGAGTGCACACGCCCCACTCCCAACCACCCACCCTGATCCAAAATACCTGAAGCACCTCCCCTCTACTTGATAGCATTTCCTGAGAACTCATAAATGATTGGGGAGAGGTAAGTAGGCTCTGGGGGGCAGAGGTCTTTCTGAGGTAATGTAGAAGTTTGATTAATTACCAATACTCTCAGCTCATATAGCTAAATCGTGATATTTCCAAATCGCTACCCCAATCATTTGCAGTATCTGCTGCCTGGGTAAGCAGAAGGTCATGGGTAATGCAGTATGCCCGAAACAATCCCTGTCTTTAGGTACGGATAGAGATCTAAACCTTAAACCCCGAAACCTTGAACCCCTAAACCCATAAGCTTGCTGATGGAGGTTTAGGGTTTTAGGCTTTAGGGTTTTAGGGTTCAGGGAGTTAGGGTTCAGGGTTTTAGGGTTTAGGGTTGAGGGTTTTAGGGTTTAGGGTTTTAGGGTTTAGGATTTTAGGGTTTACAGGATGGAAGGAGCACCGAAACATACAGGCCTCCGCCGATTCTGCCCTTCAGGGTCTGAGTTCCGCTCCCCAAGTATCCAAGTCAGGGCCTAAACAAAGACCAATAGTGTAGGCTCAGAGTCCATGTATGGTTATGACATTGGGTACCTCAAATAGGTTTCAAGGAGATTGGTAACTAGTCACGAGGGGTTTAGATATTGGAAAACCATGCATCACCCTAAGTACCTTATGCCTTGGGACTAGTGGTTTTCTGGGCTACTAAGGTCATGTAGGACTTTTCTTGTCAACTCAACAGACAGTAGGGGCAGCATGATTCCGACCCTCAACCCCTGGGCCCTGAGCCTTAAAACCCTGACCTCTCCCAGGTCAAGAAGAGAATATCTTGGCTTAACGACAAAGGCCGTCTGTGCCTGAGCTTTCCCTGGAAGGACGTCATGATTTATGGATTCGCGTTTAGGTCTCAGGCTCTAAGGCTTGGGTTTTCTAGGTTTAGGGCTGAGGGTTGACAGCTTAAGGTTGAGGGCGTAGGGTTGAGGCTCAGTGCTTCCTTTTTTCTGCAAAAACAACCTTTCCCGCAACTCATGATAAACAAGTGCTTCTCAAGAGTCAGGACTTAGTGTAGAAGCCAGAAGAATAGCCAATATTATGGTCCTAGAGTCCTCGTATAGATCCAGCATAGGGTATCTCAAATACTTGGACCTAAAGCCTATACCCTAAATCCATGATGTTGGCGGTTATTCTTCAGGAGAACCATTGTCTGCCCCCGTAGAAATGAGTGTTCTCATATTTTGCTGAAATTGGTATATTACGAATGTATTGGGAATGTCTAAGCCTGAACCCTGAACCCTAATGTTAGGAAGTTGGGGGGGATTCTAGTATTAGTGGAAGGAAGTATTTTGCTGGGCGAGGGTTTAGGGTTTAGGTTCACACAACTCCAAACTCGGGAACTCGGGATGTCCTCGACATGTTTTGACATTAGGAATAAACTCTCAGTAAAAAGACAAAATTCCAAAATCACGATTCTGCGTTTGATTTTCTCTTTGGTATCAACCATCCGTAAACAATTATGATTAATGTTTGTAAGGTTCCTAGGCAGATAGACGACATTAATATGGAGGCTCTCATATGAAGGTTGTCAAAATTTACGGGCCTTTTGGGGGTTGCAAATTATAGTTGGCGGGGATGGGGGCGGGGGGGGGGCGGGAGGCTGGCGGGAGGTCTGTTAGTTTGGGGAGTGTAAGCCAAGTAGAATGGACTTCATTGTTTTTTTTGTTTCGGGGGATCGTGTTAGTTTGGGTAGGATCAGTAATGTACCCTAATTGCTACTAAGACCCTTATTGTGATTCTGGTAAGGATTCCATGATCTTAATTGATACTGGGCCCCTTAGGGTTCGATGTTGTAGGGAATGTACAGAATGAAAGGAAAGGGGTAGTTTCCCAAATAAGCTTTACATAGCCCAAAGACCTAACTCACCTGGTACCTCTCCCAGTGGAAAATGTCCTTGACCTTGCGAGCAGGTAGGGTATAGTCCCCCTAAAGTAGATAGAATATGGGGTATCTGGGGATCTTCTTATAATATACTCAAAGCCATATTCTATCTACTTAAGGGGGACTATATACTGTACACGTTTTGGGGCTCCTTTACTCGTAATACCAACAAAGTTTAGTTTCGTCTTGCCTAAGGAACCAGAACATTGACCCCTAGCAGGTAACTGGAATCCGCATTCTCTTTCAACCGGGGCCGTGGAAGTCCTTCTAGGCCCCTGTGATGTCAAACAGCTACCATGTTAGCGTATTACTACATTGTCAGAACATTATGCAGCCAGGTTATCATGTTACTTTATCACTATGTTACTATACAACTACATCATCATGTTAACACGCAACCCTAATGCTATACTGTCAGGTTTTCTTCAGACTAGGAACCTGGGATCATTCAAGCTGTGTTCCTTTGGCTCCTTTCTTTCTCCTCTCTGTTTCAAGCAGCAATATGTTTCAGCAATCCTGGGGGGAAATCTTCACGCGCCAGCTTAAGTATGCTTTACAGAGTGAGTGTACTGAATTTGTCTCTCATTGGTGCAAAATGTCCTGCGTGGTATTGTGCTGGAATTAACCATCGCATGCTGGACAGCGTAGGCAGCGTCCGCATCTCTTGTATCAGTGTCGGGTGTCTTAGAGTTAGGATAACCCTGGAAGGCCCGCGGGACTTGAAGGCTTCTTCAGGGAGGCGGAGGGGAATTGGGCGAATCCTTGTCGTGCTCTTGTCTTCCCTATGACAGAACCACCAAGCATTTGTCCCACCATACAAAAGGACCCTAAACCCCACTTATGTCAGATTGCATGTTTCCTTGTGCAGCCAAAAGGGTTCACCATCTCCCTGTTGATCCTCGCATTTCTTGGGGTCGCCGTTTAGGGTTTAGGGCTTAGGGTTAGCAGACCGTGTTATTCCCCTAACTAACCCTTGAGCCCGACTATCATCAGCATAGAGGAGCATATGTGGGTCGAATAGTCGTCAGTTGTAAATCTGGGTACCGAAAGGTTCGTGGAATAGTCCTCTTTATATGATAGTTTCTCAAAATAATGGACCCCAATATAGACCCCAAAATACTATAATCCTTATTGTGGGGACCCCCAAAAAGGTACCCCTAATTTTGGGAAACCCCCATATTGGCTTTAAGTAGACTTCCGACCCGTGGCTGAGGTTTGAAGGACAAGCTGGCCTACGAAAAAGCGACCCGGCCCTGTGATTCTCATATGAGCTATAGTCTAAACTCCTTAGAGGGGGGTTATATAATAGGGGATTAGAGAGGGGACTACTACAGGGCTTATTAAGGGGATATCAGGAGTTTAGACTATGGCTCGTATAGTTGTTCCATAGGCGGTGGCAGTACAGAAGAGACTGCTGGAAATTGATGTCCTTGCAGAAGGATCCTAACCAACGACGAGCCTAGCTTATAGGGTTTCGGGTTTAGGGTAGAGCCTGATGCCCATTTTGGGGACAGCTTTCGTGAACAAATCCCACCTGGGGAGGTCCAGAGATTGGCGGCCCATTTCTCGGGTGCCTTAGTGAACCTACACAGCTTTGGGTTTAGTTTGGTCTCTACTCCCCCCCTAGGCTTTTTCGTTTGCTTCGGAATGATTTGGGCTGGTTATGACTTATCGGAGGGGCTACTATTGGGAGGAGTGGTAGGGGAGCCCATAAAGGGAAGACCCCTCTACAGGAAGGAAGGCCCCGTTGGGTAGTGTTTTCAATGGAGATACCATCGTCCCAATTATACAGGAGGATAATGTGCTCTTTTTGGTTCTAGTAATTTGTAAGAAGGATATCCTACTTGCCTTGGTCAACCACCAACAATATGCTACCGGAATGAGCTATGGTTGCACTGTGAGCGTAACATGAGGGCCTAAATAGCTACCAATATTATGGTTCCATATTCCTTGTATAATTATAGTATATGGTACCTCAAATGGACCTCAAAACGATATTGGTAATTCGTTAGACCCCTGTAGTACATAGGCTTGTTTTGAGATAGTGCTCCTCAACCCTGGGATGATTGCTAGCATTAATACTCTCAGAACTATCATTGTTATTAGAAGCACTGCTTTTCTTCTTTCAATTGCTATGAGTACGTATAACGCGTGTATAAATTAGGTGGCAATTTTAGCCCGACCGTGATTCATAACAACCCTACCTTTATGTCCCCAAATCAGGAGTAACATGTTGGGGTGCAGTGTTGAGGGTTCAGGGTTTGAGGTTTGGGTTATTTTAGGGTTCAGGGTTTAGGCTTATGGTTTATGGAAACTGCCTTGTCTTGGTTGACGTTGGGGTAGTAAATCCCTACAAACGAATATTCAACACCACCTACCCCCAAGTTTTAGATATTCCCCGTAGAAGAAGAAGACCTGATATATTGGGTAACACATTTAGTATTAAGGGGTGGTGGAGTGCTTAGTCTGAGTATGCGGCAATGAGCACCTTTTGGTGACCTTTAGCCTCTTGAGGGTACTCGACTCCCTACATTACACCCAAAAGGGTAAACCTGGATCCCCCTAAACCCTAAATCCTAAACCCTATTTGGAGGGTCTGGCGGACTTAGTAAGTAGGTTAATGAGCCCTCTAACCCGTATAGTAACTCTCCTCCTTATCCCTCTTATCAACCTGCGTATTAAGTCCCCTGGCCCTCCAAGTAGCAGGTCTACGGATGATGAAGTCAAGCAAAAGGGAGCGAATGTGAGGTGCATTAAGCCTGATTATCCTGAAGTAATTAACCTTAATCAAGGGGGGAACCTAAGGGAGTAGTATAGGGGGGGGCGGGGGTAGTAGGGGAACCCTTCAAGACGGCAAAGTCTGGGATGTGGTCATCTGGAAGTATCATTCCTAGAGGTCCCTTAAGCAGAACTGGCGTTTGGTTGGCAAGGAATGAAGGAATGGATCCTTATTTTATATTCCCGTATACTCTACTACCCTAAACCTAAACCCTGTGTTAAAAGGGTACATTTTATGTGGACCCCCACCCAGTAATAGTGACGGTAAGGGATAATTGGGATTATATTAGGGTCCTCTTATATTCTTATTATACCACTATTACAGGGTGGGGGGTCCTCCTAAGGTATATTCCCTTCTTCCTTAATAGACACCAACAAGTAAGGTCGGCGAGAACCTGTTGAAAGCCGGGCCGATCGGCGAGGCTGCAACCTTATGGTCTGCCATCCTCTCGGAAAGAAAGCATATTGGTAGTTGTTCAAAATACCAAAATGGCCATAATATAGGTTCCCTATTTCGTTAGGATCCCCCTTTAAGGAAATGTATTCCCAATGGTCCCTTCTTTACAAGGACCTTTAGAACAACCCCCATATACATCGACACAAAGGATGCTCTACATCCCCATATGAGCTATACTCTAAAGTCCTTAAAGGGGGGGAGCGGGGGGGGGGGTGTTATATAGGAAAGTATATAGAGGACTATTATAGGGAATATTAGGATACATCAAGCCAGAGCCTACACTCCTTGAAAGGGGGAGGGGGATTATATAGGGTTTAGCGTTTAAGATTTAGGGTCGGATTTCGGGTTTAGGGTTTAGGGTCCAAACTCCTTCAAGGGGAGTTAAATAAGGGGTTATATCGGGATGTATTTTAGGGGCTGTTAAGGGTGATATTGCGAGTTTAGATTACAGCTGATATACATCGAGACCTGTCTATCTGTACAGCTAAACAAACGTGTACATATACATGTAAGCGCATGTGCGTAAGTAAGTAAGTAAGTAAGTAAGTAAGTAAGGAAGTAAGGAAGCAAGGAAGCAAGCAAGCAAGTGGGTAGGTAAGTAAGGCAAGCATGTATGTAGAGATGCGGATATACCTGTAGATTTATTAGTATGAAAATACGTGTAGATGTAGTTATGTGTATATTTGTAGACGTTACAAATATATACATGTGCCTGTATGTAGGTATAAGTATATAGAATCCATAAGCACAAATGCATACGTGTGCGGGTGCACAAAAAATATTATATAGATGTAAGTACGCGTATACATACCCACGTCTGGAGGTGTTGCTCAAAATGGTAGCGAATTCCTAAACCCCACCCCCGAAACCTTAAACCCTCCTTCTATCCGCTTTATGGGGACTTTGTAGATAGGACTGTGCAGGGGCTTTCAGGAGTTGAGATTAGCGGTTCAGGGTTTAGAGATAAATCCCCCAGTCATAAATTCCCCCTAGGGTTTGAGGCTTTAAGGGCTTAGGGTTTAGGCTTAACCCCCTAATCAAAATCCGCTAGTCATAAATTCCCGTAGGGTTTAGGGGTTTAGGGTTTAGGCTTGACCCCCTAACCATAGATGCCCCCGAAAGGGTTACATAGGGATGTAAGGGGGTGCGGTGAGGCTAGTTTTTTTGAAATTGTTTGATGATATAGGGTTTGCGATGTAGGGCTCAATAAAGCTTCCCCCCCCCCCCCCCCCGGCAGTCGCAAATGTTCCCCATATCATATGATAGTACTGTACCAATGGTACTTGCTAAGCCCTAAACCCTAAAGGGGAGGGGGGGTACTGTCAGGGGAAGTTGCTGGCCCAACTTGAACTCAGCTCTTGAACGGCCTCTAATATGGGGCTAATTAATAGGAAGGTAAGAGCCCCCGGATTAAGGGCCCATACTAAGTTCAATGCTCAGATTGTGGGCGCAGCGCATTATCTTTTGCGGCTTGACTTTGGGACATGCCGTAAACCCTAAGCCTTAACAGTTTGATAGGGTGCGCATGTTTGGTCGCCTCCCCTACAGATTACACCCAACCACCCCAAAAAAAAACAAACAACACTGATACTATGATTTGGGGGAGGGGTGTGTGTAGTACTAGGGGTTGAGGGTTTGAAGGGGGGCGGGGGGGTCGTTAGCTGTACATGAGCCATCTTCCGTGTTTCTGACAGGGTGGGTGCGGCCGCAGGGGATTGACAGGTTCATGGGACTTCGGAACTACTTATACATGAGATTAAAACCCTATTTATAATTTGGGTAAACCTCAGTAAGGCTGTTTGTGAAGATCATATGTAGGACAGAAACCACCAGCTTCAAATAGTCAATTACCAAGTCCGAAGAATCTGCAAGTACATACAAGGATTCCACAGGATGTTTTAGAGAAGCTCTTCACCATATTCATGTATACATGTATCGGATTTGCTTTGGGATTTCAAAAGACAAATCCATGGTTCAGAGAAGTACTCAGGACCATGGCCCCATCCGCCCAGCCCTAAAGCGTAAAAGCATCCAGGGTTCAGGGTCTGGGGTTTCCCTAAACTCTACAACCTAACCCTCTTTGGCTCAGAGCTTAAGATTTGGGCTTTGGTATTAGGATGAGAAGGATGCTAAGAACCTCAGAAAATCCAAAGTGGAAGCCTAAAGAATTCGGAATGGTGTCCCTTGTAACCCTTATGAAACTCTAGTTCAGCATAAATATCCACAACCCATTCAAGTCTGTTGGGTCCGTACATTTTCTTAGGCCAGCTGCTAGTATCTCAACGGGTCAAGCAAGAATGCCTGGATGCCTGAACATCAGGCGAAGGCTTCAGCAAAAGCCAACTTGCAGCCCTTAGGGTTTAGGGTTTAGGATTTAGGATTTAGGGTTTAGGGTTTGAGAGAGTTTTCTCCACCCTTGATGCACATGTCGCACGTCTATCCATGCTCGCGTATGCCAGTTTTTCAAAGTAATTTCAGAAGAACCCTGATTTATTGGAGGTTAGAAGGAGATAGAGGAATATATACTATATGGGCATTATGTAGGGATTCTATTCTTAAAAAACCCTAAGTAAGCTTAAGCCAAAACCATTTCCCAGAGTGCAACATCTTCGGTGCAAGGATGCTATACATGTAGGTGGTTAATGTTAGGGCTATATTAGGGATATTGGAAAAGAAAATGGAGACTATATGGAATATAGGGGTTGTAAAGGGTATACATAGGGATTATGGGGAGCATATTGGGGTTAGGTCCTAGGCTTCAGGGTGATTGTCAAAATGATAGTCCTTTTCTGGATCCCTATCATAATACGGCACCTAATATTTAGGGTACCCAAAAGGGACCATAATTGTAACCACCCACATCCCCCTATGCTTACTGGGTCTTTGTAGGGGATAAGGGAATATACTGTAGGGTTTAGGGTTAGCAGAGAATTAGGGAAGATATCATATAGGGATTATCTAGGGGTTATATTCGGGGTTATATTCCCTTGTTCCCTCCTAACCACCAGTCAGTATACCCATATGAGTAGTATTTTATTTGGGGATACTATGGTACCCAATATAGAGGAAGGTTCTATCCTCCTTTTGGGGTGTAGTATTTTCTATAAGGAATATTATCTTACTAGGTTCAACCTCCAGAAAAAAACACTACTCATATGACCATCTCGGTACCTTAAACCTGCATGCAGATTATGAAAGTCTTCAAGACCTTGGAAGAGAACGCCGCGGAGGCCGGCCCGAGGGCTTGCCTCAAGTCAGGGGTCGGCTCCAGAAATCAAGTTTCGGGTTTTAGGGTTTAGGGTTTCGGGCTTAGGCGTTAAAGCTCAGAGCTTAGTAAAGGTTCAGGGTTCTGGGTAGGCCCCTGGGACATTTAATAGTTTCCCTCATGGCTTTAATAAGGGACCCTATGTACTAATATTTTTTCAAAGGGTTTTAGGGGCCAACCCTGGGTTTAGGGCTCAATTGTCTGGACTGGATGAAACTCTCCTGTGTGACCCTACGCGCTTGAAGGATGCGGGGTTATCTCCCTAAACCCTGAACTATGGTGGCTACTAGAAATCCCACATGACCCTAGATAGCTCATATTTTTCTGGGGATAGCATTATCCTATACTAAGGTCGTGCAGCATTTTTAGCATCATCAACTGCAAGGCGTAGGTTTGGAGATTTGGGTTTCAAGGGTTTTTCGGTTCCAGCTATGGGGTCTAGAGACTAGGTGTCTTGGCGTTGCAGAACTTCATGAGTGAGCCCTACTACCCCTCCCTAGCTCTAAACTCACCCCACCAAAGTGGGTGGCCTGGGACTTAGGGTTTAGGGTTTAGGAGCACGGTTTTTTCTTTTTAATGGAATTTTCCGGCGGGGACGTCACGAGGCGGGTACCTTTACATTAGGCTGACATGGGAAGACAAGGAGGTATGTGAAGGCGAGTCAGATTCGTAATCAGTTTTACTGAAGCGATAAAGAAAATATGACGGGCACAGAATCACATAAACCATGTATACCTTCACACTGGGGGATAGTAGGGACTAGGGGAACAGGTTAGATGAGGTTTATATCAGGATTGCATTCCCGTATTCCCTACAAACCCCAGTAAGCCTTGAGCTGCTAGGTGCGAAATCCCAATGGTTGGATTCTTGCTGCAGCGCAGCGCCAGATGCTCACTTGCTTGAGGGTCGGGAATTTCCAGGTGCAAGATCTGAGCTCAGGGCTTTGGGATAATCATAGCGTTCCCCCCAAACCCTAAAAGAACGTTAAGAACTACCACCTTAAGTCCCCAAAGTCCGAGGACTTACAGTAGCTTGGGGTCCCTGACTGGTGCAAGTTTACCTCCATCAACAATATTAAGGTTTTGGGAGGTTCAGGGTTTTAGGATTTAGGAAGCAGGGCTTAACTAAACCCTAAACCCTTAAGAGCCAGCGGGTCAGGAGTCGCGGCTTAGGTCTTTTGAACTCTTAGCAGCTGATTGGGCTTAGGGTTCAGGTTTTTAAGGTGTAGGGTTCAGGGTCTAGGATTCGGGTGTTGAATATTGGGGTATATATGAACCTATAGTTGAAGTGCGAGTTGAAAGATTAAACATGTCTTGGGTCTGCAAACTGAACGGCTGGAAATTGGGGTGTCAAGTTTGGCTGACGGGATGAGGGTCGAAAGCTTCAACTTGCTCTAGGGTTTAGGGTTTAGGGTACTCCTTGGGACTTAGCTTGGACCTTAGACCCTTAACCCTTTGGGATTCCCTTATATTCCTATTATAGGTACCTAAGGGTTAACCCTTAGCAGGGGTTCTAAGTGCCACGTAGATCATAGACATTGTTGGTTCCCAGCCCCAGAGGAGCCCTCTTGCTCAACGTAAGAAATCCTTTATGGGTGTTTCTCAAAATGATGGTCCCTTTTTGGGTCCCTATTATAATACGGCACCTAGTATTTAGGGTACCCAAAAAGGGACCATAATTTTGACAACCACCGTTATGTTTTTGGAGATTTCTGTTTCCTTCAAATTACAAGAACACGAAGGATTTGGCTTATGAGACGTCGGGGCACGAAGTGTTGTTGATGGATTTAAGGCATCTCATGTGGTTGTTGGAAGCAGGCCCTACCTTGAGCTCTAAATCTGCGCGACTGCGCACGGATTCCAAGGCTTCTATCGTGGGGCCCCTAAACTCCACCCTGTGTCAGATAAGACTCAAGCTTGCCCAACATGACCTTCAACTAAGCTTTATTTGAGTTGTATTCCAGGCTGGGGAGGATAAGACTGGGGGCAGCAAGAACCCGTAACCAAAAGTACCGTCTTCTATTTCTGACAGGACCCGGAAGCCAAATCACCATCGCTAAACCCTCAACCATGAACCCCTAGGCCCTAAACCGTAGCAAGAGCCCCCAATCCTCAAGCTGGAGTTAGGATTTAGGGTTTAGGGTTTAGGGTCTGGAATCACACCAATCGCAGGGCCTTCAAGCTTAAGCCATAAGCCCTGCCCCCCAAACCCTAAGCCCTGTTTGGAGGTTTGAGCTAAGCATGGCCAACATGGAATTGTACTTGTATGCTACAAATTCCTGGATCATCAGGGAAACAATATCCCTCGAATTATCCCCCTGTCCGCCCGCCCTAATATGAGGGCATAAATGATTACCAAGATTATGGTTCCATATTCCTTGTATGAATGTAGTGCATGGTACCTCAAATGAACCTCAGCATGTTTTAGGCAATTATTTAGTGCCCCTGTCGTACACGCTAGACCCAAGGCCTGGCGACAGAGGGCGTTGCACCTGAACCTCGAAGTTCCGCTCAGCGCGCTGCACAGCGAGAGGTGCGGACCTCTAGGTTTGCTGGAAAGGCTTGATGGTTGGAGGGTTTAGGGTTTAGGGCTGAGGCTTTGAAGGAGGATTCAGTGTTTAGGGTTAAGGCTTTTAAGGATTTAGCGTGCAGGATTTACGAAACAAAAGCAAAGATTTAGGGTGCAGGATTTATGGTTTAGGATTTAGGTTAAGATTTACTTTTTCGGGTTTCGTATAGGAGGTCTGGTGGCTCTGGCTAGTGAGTGAAGGAACCGGTTATATGGAGTATTTTAGGGGTTACACGGGCATAGATCTGGTCTTTCGGTCCTGGACTCATTTGCTAGCTTCCCTAAATAGATGGATCCCAAGAGGGACCCCAAAATATTCTAATCCCGGCTGTAGGAACCACCCAAAGTTACCCCTCATTTTTGGGGAACCCCATTTAGAATGAAAGCCCTCGGAGTTGAATTTCAGGGCGTGCAAAGCTTAGTGGGGTTTAGAGGTATTGTGCTTTATGGTTTTGGGGCTTAGGGTTTAGGTAGGTTTCAGGGTTTAGGGGGTTTCAGGGTTAAGGGTTTAGGGTTTAGGTAAGTTTCAGAGCTTCGGAGATAGAATTGAGAGTGAACGGAGAATAATTATTCAAACAGCGCGATTTGTTTATTCCATTGTAAACTCACTCTACCACGCGAAGTAGCTTGACACGTGTTCATGTTCTCATATAGTTCCTCTTTCGGGCAGCGCCACTACTTTTCAGTATTTTGGGCACGCGAAACGGACATTTGTGCTTTTTGGGTTGAGGCTTGCTCGCTCCACCCCAACCCCTTATTTGGAGGTTCAGGGTGATGTTGGTGTACGTATAACCCAGAGATAAGCCTCCCAAGCAACCTAATAGGGTTAAGGCTTCAGGATTGGACTTAAGAGTTTGGGGAGAAATCATAAACCGCCATATATCCCCCTTTAAAAAACTATGACATTATAGGGCCTTTTGGGTGGTTTATGTTGGCTTGGGGGAGGGTAGCCAGCTGTTCTTAGCAAGTTCAGCGGTGCCTAGCTCAAGCTGACAGGAAGAGTTCGGCTTTTGGCGCTCTTCGGGTGGATCCTAAGCCCAGACCCGCGCGATCTCAGTAGCTTTGCGCACTATGATTAGGCTTAGGGCTTAAGGACTACAACCTCTAGATCGCACTGAGCTCTATCATACCCGTATTCTGATTTCGCTTTTCACCCATCCCTTACAGAATGGCATTTCGCTGTCAATGGTTATTAATCAACTCCCCCGAAGATTAAAACCACCCCCCAATATTAAGCATGCCCTATAAATTATAGTGATTTAATACTACCCGGGTAGGGGTGGTTTAAAATGTGGGGGGAGGGGATTAGGCAATTTTGGGGCGGTTTGTCTTTAGGGAGGCTCAATAGACCCTTCACTTGCTGGCGACGAGTAAGTGAGTGGGTTTTAAGCTTTAGGGAATTTAGGGGTTCAGGGTCAAAATTGTGGGTTCTCAACAGCACAGCAGTGCCAAGCAGTGACAGCGGCTCTTCAGACAACAGCTGCCCAAGCAGAATCCATTAATAGCAGACAGCAGCAGCACACTGCCTCGTTCGAGGACAGGTGCAGAGAACGACAATTATTCAGCCTCATCATGAACAACCAGCCAGTGCCGGAGATGTTGACTGACTATGAGTGCTTCGCACGTGCGCAGGTCCCTGTTTTGCAATCTACTCATTATTTGGTAGTTTCCCAAATTAAGGAGACCTCAATATAGACCCCAAAATACTACAGTCCTTACTATGGGACCCCCCAAAAAGGGTACCCCTAATTTTGGGATACCACCATTTGTCCTGGGCCCTGAGCCTTTGTTCTAAGGCTTCACAGCATTGATTTTCCTAGGTAAGGTCTTCCCAGACCCCTGGGGGGATCTAAAAATTAGATCCTCTATATAGACCCTGTATAACCCCTATATAATCCTTATATAAATTCCCATATGGTTCTAGGGGGTCTAATTTTTAGATCCCTTTGGGGGTCCGGGTTGCTGGGGGAAATGCAGAGGCTGCTGGATGTGAAGGTGGCGGATATTCTACACATTAGAAAAGGGATGGTAGTATACCAGGAAACCCTTAGCCTTAAGCCCCTAAACCCTAAAGCCTAAGCCTTAAGCCCCTAAACCCTTAACCCTAAATCCTAAACCCTAAGCCTTATGCCCCGAAATCCTTGACCCTAAATCCTAAACCCTAAGCCTTAAGCCCCTAAACCCTAATCCTTAAACCCTAAGCCTTATGCCCCGAAACCCTTAACCCTAAATCCTAAACCCTAAGCCTTATGCCCCGAAACCCTTAACCCTAAATCCTAAGCCTTATGCCCCGAAACCCTTAACCCTAATCCGTAAACCCTAAACCTTAAACCCACAGCCCAGGAGACCGACTTCCGTGACGAGCCTCTGCATGAGCAACTTCGGGCCCGAGTCTAAGTAAGGGTTGCGGGTTTGGCTAAGTAAGGGTTGAGGGTTTAAGGTTTAAGGTTTAGGGTTTAGGGTTTAGGGTTCAGGGTTCAGGGTTTAGGGTTCCGGGGTATAGGGTTCAAGGTTTCAGGGTTTGAGGGTTCAGGGTTTGCCCCCAAACAGGCCCTAAACCCTAAGCCCTAAACCGCGTTTGGGTATAGGGTTTAGGGTCTTATTTGGAGGTTTCTGAGGTCCTAACTATGGGCCCGTACTAAGTCAACATGAACCTTTACCTTTGTGCCACTAAAGGACACAGGAGATTTTTGACTCTACATTACGTGAGTTACCCACTGTGTGATTTTCCCGCCTGACTACGACCCGAACACTTCGGCGCTCAAGGGGCTTTCAGATGTGAATTGCAGCCTAAACTCCTTGAAGGGGGATATAAGGGATCATATAGGGGAGTATTATGGGGGTTACTCAAGGCGATACTAGGAGTTTATTTAGACTATGGCAATGGCTAATGTGTACCCGTGATGAACCCAACGGTTCACCCGAAACTCCACTTGGAGGGTCAGCCGGACTTAGTACGGCCAGGATGTAGCGAGTACACGTTAAGCCCCTACAATAAGCCCCTACAAACTGTGTCATAGCCACAGTTATGCCCATTATAATCCTAATTACTAAGACCCTGACCTTCCAAGCACACTGGAATCCTAACACCCTCAATAATGGTAAATAATGGTAACAATAGTAACAATAATGGTAATAATAGCAACAATAGTGATAATAATAGCAACAATAATGGTAATAATAGTAACAATACTGGTAATAGTAAGACCGAACCGTACATTCTTGCCATGCCCCGAGCGCGTTGAAGGGATGGCTGACCTACTCGAAGCATGAAATTCATTTGGAGCAGGGTCACCCTACCATGCAACCTTCAACGGCCTCCGTTCATAATCGCCTACGCCGTAAATATCTCAAACCCTGAACCCTCAACCCTAAACTTACCCCAGTAGAATCCTTAATGGGGACCTCCAACATCCCTTGGGAATCCATACATATCCCTGGGGTCCCCAAAAGTTTCCGCTTTATGAAAACCTCCCCAGCCGTTTGACATGTGAACTTCTTCAAGTGCAATCACCTGCCCCGTTTTGGGTTTGGGGCTTCAGGGAATGATATGGATCTTCAGTAGCCTTTCTTGGAAGACCCTAAACCCACAAAACCGTAAAGCCTAAGCCTACTCTAAACCCTAAACCCTCCTGTACTCAATTGTCACAGTCTCCGCTCAGCACCAGAGAGCTCCAGATTTTTTTTTGCGATGTTCAGGCCTCAGCCCCAAATCTTCGATCACAAATGTTTAGGGTTTAGTTGGGTAGGGTTTAGGGGTTGGGGTTTAGGGTTTAGGGTTTTACTAACCGCTGAACCTTGGACCTAAACCCTAAACCCTCAACATAGGGACATGCAAGGCGCACATCAGCTGGCTGAACAGAGAGGCCATGCAGGGTTTCAATCAGGGGGCTCAAAAGGTGGGATGATGGTAGGTGGGCTAGAGGATCCTTATCCCTCCCCCTGATATTAAACCCCTCCCACCCCCCCTAACATTGAATACTGCCGATATTATAGTATACCACGTAATGGGAGTATTCAATATTAGGAGGGCTGGGGGGATTTAATATTAGGGGGAGAGGATTATTGCAAATCCCATTTTGTTGGGTGGTATTTCCCATACCTCACCTTCCGTTGCCCCTCATTTTCAGCTATTTGATTCAAGAAACAAGCAAACAATCTCCCTCACATCATGATAAATTCAAGGGAAACCGCCGCGGCCCCCTAAAACTCAATGTTTTGCCATTGTAGTTTTGTACGTAATAATGGGGTGGGGAAAATATGTTGTCTGGGGATCAAGACGGTTTTGTAATGCTATCTTGGGGCACACAAGGTGGACCTGCGTTTTTGGGGAAATCTCAATTAGGTATTTGCAGGCTGTTAATGCTAGTAGAGAAAACGAAAGATACGTTGATGGCTGCAGGACTACAACTTTGCTAACGTACTGTGATACGGGGATTTTTGTTGCCTCAATCCCTTGAAGTTAGGACCTCATAACTAGCGTATGATCCTGGTAGGTAGGGTCCTGATTTCGGGGGTGGGGTAACCAAAACCTCTTTGCTAAGATGTGTTGATGGCCGCATGGCAGACTTGCACACCTTACTTGGCAAAAAAAAGGCAATTCTGCAATTTCGGCTATATGCAAAGACTTGCTGTAGGTAAGCAAGTGGTCTTACTTTCCTAAACCCTAAACTGCAGGAATCTCCAGATCTGCCTGTTAAGCCCTACGCCCTTTTTTGGTGCAGGTTCCTGTCATATGGCCCCATGTCAAACAATACTACCTTGGGTGGTAATGTAGATACCAGCGACACTGCATGACTTTTCGTACCTTCTACATTGGGAGGTAGATTATAGCCCAAGTTCTAGAATATTTCTCAAAGGTCTCCCCTAAATCCCCCATAGATCTCCGTTTAGGTTCCTCCTACCTAACTTTACTACGTAACTCATATGCGCTGAAGTCTAAACTCCTAGTATCCCCCTAAAAAAACCCTATACCACTCCCTATATAATCCCCTATATAACCCCCTTTTAAGGAATTTAGATTATAGCTCACATGGTATAAGGTCATGCAGGAGTGTAGAAGCCACCGTAGGTCCCTCTGAACGCTCCGTTGGACTTCGCCCAGGCCACGGGTTCTTAGGGTTTAGGGATCAGGGGTTCGGGCTATGGTGGTTTAAGCTGGGTTGCTGTTGAGGACCTTAATAATGCGGCTAAACAGTAAGTGATGGAGTTTCGTCATTATGGTAAGCCTTAACAGCAACCCAGCGAGAAATCAGGTAAAAAGGGGCTTCCCAGCACCATAGTCATTAAAGGTCCTTATTCGGGATGGGGTGGTCCTGCCAAAAACGAACACTGTGTTTGTGCTCTGTCCTTTTTTTCTTTGGAGGACGGGGGGGCCCCGTTTAGGAGATTGCTTATGGCGGATCACCATGTGGTGTGGAAGAATGCACTGAAGATTCCCCGTTGCGGGAGCATGAATGCAAGATTTGGATACAGAGAGCGAGAGAGAGACATAGAGAGAGAGAGAGAGAGAGTAGCTGAGAGTTCTTAGTTGGAAGATGCCGGGAAATTGCAAGGACAGATTGCTCAGTAGTCCCCTGGGATCTTTAATATTTCCCTAATGGCTGTAATAGGAGACTCTATATGCGAATATGTTTCAAAGGATTTTCGAGGCCAACGCAGCTTGGAGTCTTTCGGGTCTGGACGTAGGGTTAAGGTTTAAGGTTGAACGTCTACCCGCAAACTACGGGGTTAGGGCCTAGGATTTACAACGCGTGCCCCAGTGTCAGATTATAGGGATGTTGCAAACTACTTTGTATGGAGGCTCTGGATATGCATACAGTTCATGCCGGAATCGACAAATGCTGATCGCGGATCAGCTTTGTATTTCGCAAGCCTGTATACCATGTGAACATCATCTGCAGGAGCAGAAACATCAAGAAAATCCCGTCAACGGAGATGGAACTTCATGATTCCGGGAAAGCTTACGAGTACTAAAGGTGGAGTAGGAGTGTCGATCCTTATATCATCCTTAGAAGAAATTCCCTGCCAAACGGCAGTAGTCCTCCCACACTCCATCTTCACCACCAGAAACCTAACCTTTATCATGGACCATAGCAAATTGGGGTTTATTATTGGGTTCCCCGACTTTGGGAAACTACCAAAACCCATTGCCTCTTACGACGGCTCTTATGCACAAAGCTCATAGTTTGGAATGTTCCTACGTAGCTAGAAACCAGAGGAGAAGAGGCCCCCCTAGGACTGGTATTCCACCCACTTTAAGGCTTAGGGGTTGAGGGCTTCGGGGCTCAGAAGGGTTTAGGCTGTAGGGTGACAGGAGGGCTGCAATATGGGGGTTTCCCAAAATTAGGGGTACCTTTTTGGGGGTCCCCATAATAAGGATTATAGTATTTTGGGGTCTATATTGGGGTCCCCTTATTTAGGGAAACTACCATATAGTTTTTAGTATGGAGCTATGGGTGTGATATTCGGGACAATATCCCGAAGGCGCTATGCTTCTCATGCCTGTAGAATTTTGGGAATGCCATGATCATAATTTTTGGTGCCCCTTGTGATGTTGCTTATTGTGCTGGGAGTTCTGCTTGTTAACGTCATGTGTTTGCGATACTGATTCGAACTTGTTCGTTGCTATCCCGTATTGCTTCTATTGATCTGTTCTATTCAGTCGCGCACACACAGGGCTAAGGCTTAGGGTTCAGGTGGTGAGAAGTGCCACGTTCTGTGTCAGCTAGCTGCTCAGCAAGGAATGAAGGAATGGATTCCTATAGCAGTCCTTAAATAACCCCCAACATGTAGTGCTTTCATTTTCTTTTCCATGCCTTCACTTTCTGCCAACTAGAGGTTCAGAGAGAATGGCCTGATGCAAGCCAAGGCTCTGCATGGACCAGTCCTAATCGCAGAAGCCGATACGCCTGCAAACCGTGACCGTGGACCCTATACGCAGAACCCACACAGTATATGATTATTGTATACTGGACACTCAGGCTGGCGGATTCCAAAGGGACTGTTACGCACTCAGCAACCCAAACCCCAAAAGCAGGCCGCCAATTGCAAACCCTATAGGTTTTGAAGCGTTGCGCAGACAACATGTGTTTGGGAAGGGGACTTTTCAGGACCACCCCAAACCTGTAGAACCCACCCTAGACCTTCAGAAACCTCGAAGGGCTTGTTTGACCTGACCTCATGCGCCCCCTAATTTGTCGACAGAGAGGAGTAGCCACCAGAATGGAAAGGAGCACCATGAGACTCATATGTAGCTGGTAATATTCCTTGTGAATTTATGCTGCCTTTATACTCCCGCCATATGCTTCACACGGTCCCTGAAGGTGTGAGAAAGATTCATCCACTCAACACAAGAACCTTCATGCATCCCAAACCTTTAACCCTAAACCCTTAACCATGTGTATTACCGTACAAAGATACTCATCGTGCCAAGCCCTGAAATTGTGACAGCCTCGACCCCAAAACCGTCAAGAAGAATGGTGGGTTTAGAGCTCAGCAGGATTGAGGCGCTTCCTTACAATAAGAGTCCTTGCCAAGTCACCAGCAAATGCAGGAGAGCTTTAGGCAACCAGCAGCTTCATCACGTATGCCCAAGGCAACGCCAAAAAAAAGAGCGCAAGAACAACAAAAAGTGAGCCCCGCAGAGTATGGTAGTTTCCCAAAACCAGGGGACCCCAATGTAGACCCCAAAATACTATAGTCCTTGTTATAGGGACCCCCAAAAAGGTACCCCTAATTTTGGGAAACCCCCGTATAGCTGCCGAGCAAGACAACGTATGAGCTGCTGAGGGAGCTCCCCGGCTGCCGACCCCAAGCAGTAAGCCTTGGGTCACGAGTCTGGGTTGCTGTTAAGGAACTTAGATTAAGTTACCATAATAAGCATATATAGAAAATGTCGGGTTTAGGATTTTTGGGTTAGGGTTTAAGTTACCAGCGTATATATAGTAAATAATTGGGTTTCCCCAATATAGTAGCTTAAAATAAGTTCCTTAACAGCAAACCCAGTTATCGTGGGGAAGGCGGCTAAGACTTGCGCTTAGTGGACGCAGAATCTAGAAAAGATCTGGCTGTCTCCTGGCCAAAATCTCCTTGGAGAAGATGCAGACTGCAGCTTCGGGTGGAACCCTACCGCACCCACAGCATTAACTTAGGGACATCACCAGAGATGAGCAATGTTCTGGCTGATAATAGAATTCTCCGGTGAAAATCTTCCCAGTCCACCAGAAAACACTACCTTCCAGTCCCCCTAATACGCCGAGGAAGCCCAAACCATCTGAGTAGTATTTTATTCGGGGCTACTATGGTACCCATTATAGAGTAAGATTATATCCTCCTTTTGGGGTATAGTAGTTTATAAAAGAATATTATCTTACTAGGTTCAACCACCAAAAACATCCACTACTCATCTGAAAACCCGGTGCAAGGTCGCGAAGTTCCTCCTGGAGCTCGACACCAGTGAAGCGGGAAGCATTCTCAGGCGGGAGATGGGTGGTTGTCAAAATTATGGTCCCTTTTTGGGTACCCTAAATATTAGGTGCCGTACTAGAATTAGGACCCAAAAAGGGACCATAATTTTGACAACCATCCAGATTAGCTTGCAGGCTTGGCTTTGAAATAGGGTTTCTACAGCCGAAATGGAGGCAGTATCATGGGTCCCCCCACTACCCCCCCCATGGTTTTCCCTCAAACACATAGGAGCTATTAACTCCATTGGATGTTTTGAGGGCATGGGCGTAGAGTTGAGATCAAATCTGAGGTTCTTCTTCATGCTCGCCCCACAGACTAACATGGAACCCAAAGGGGCCCTACGAAGACTACAGTCTTTTTGAAAATGGTCTACTGGGTTTCCCCCTAGCTTCCACTACCCTACACCCTGACAACCATCATGTTCATGCTGCATCTCGGGCAATACTGATCAGACTGCGTCGTCTTGGGTTTAGGGTTTAGGGCGTAGGGTGCCGCATCTTTTGACTTAGTAGGTTTGTCTACTATTTCCAATGATCCCCCATGATAAGCCCCACGGCCCCATTACCCGGTAGACGTCCTAAGTCAAGAGAGCCACCAGGTAGAGGTGCCATTTAGCTAGTGCCTCATCATCGACCTTTCCAGCCTGTGTGTACCTTATTTTTGGAGGACCCCCCACCCTGTAATAGTGGCTATAAGGGATAATAAGGACTACATTAGGGTCCTCTCATCTTCCGAGTATACCACTATTACAGGGTGGGGGGTCCTCCTAAACCCTAAACCCTAAACCCTTATTTCTTTTCCAAGGCCTTGGACTCCGGAAAAGTTTCAGCATGAACCCTAAAGCTTAAGCCCCAAAACCCTAAACCCTAAGCCTGAACCCAAAACCCGATTCTCTAAAGGAGCCATAGTCTAAACTTCTTAAAAGGGGGCTGCATAGGGGATTATATAGGGGACTATTATTGCGGTTATGAAGGGGGATACTAGGAGTTTCGACGATAGCTCAAATCCTAAACCTTGGCCTCAGGCGTCTTGAGGACAACGCAAAAGAGGCGCAAAGTGCTGCACGAGATCAGCGCAAGATTTAGGGTTGGGGCGGGTCGGAGAGAATTGGGCAACCCAACGATCCCCAACAATCAAGGGTAAGATAGAGGTTATTCAGGGATATGATGTGCGGGTATCTAAGATTTAGGTAAAATTCAGAGTATAGCTCATGGCAGACTACCATTTGCACCGTGCCTATTGCGCTGACTTGTAGTCCCTGTACTCTCAGGCCCAAACCCAACCTAAACCCTCAACCCTACTTGACGAAAGGTGCGCGATCCCACCACCTACGTCATCCGAGCCGCCCTGGCCCCTGCAAGCCAGAAAGAGTAAGCCCACTGCCGGGTTGCTGTTAAGGAACTTGAACTAATTTACTATGGTAAGGAAACCCTAGTATTTAGGGTGAGAATAAGGGGTGCATAGGGTTTATAGGTTTTTGGGTTTAGGGTTACTAGAATAAGGAAACCCTGAAACCCTGTTATTTACTATACCCATAGTTATTGTAACATAAGTTAAGTTCCTTAACAGCAACCCAGATGCTGCGAAGGTTTGTGCGGCTTCGATATGGCATGTACATAGGTGTAAATATGAGGGTTTCCCGAGTTGCACGTGAAACGGCCTATAGTGTTTGGGTGTCTATAACTACCGTATACATATATATATGCTAAACCCCCCCTCCCCGGACCAACCTTTCGGTTAGAAAATAGGTTAGAACATTCCAAAAAATCCAAGGGAAAAGGCAAAAGGTTGGTCCTGGGGAGGTGTTACCATATATATATATATATTCATATGTGAACTTGGATTTGACATGGAAGCTAGGTCTTCCACAGGTCCCCCATACCGGTCTTCCATAGGTCTTCCGTACCAGTCCTGTTGCGTATTGCTACCTACCAAACCTAGGACAGGTTTGAAAAGGTAATAGAAAGTGCGTTTGGTAGTCATATGAGCTACAGTCTAAACTCCTAGTATCCCCCTGAAAAATCCCGATGATGCTTCCTTGTTTATCCCCTATTTAACCCTTCTTAAGGAGTTTAGACTATGCTGGGTAGGCCCCTGGGATATTTAGTATTTTCCCTAATGGCTTTAATAGGGGACCATATATACTAATATTTTTCAATAGGTTTTAGGGGCCAACCTAGCTATGGTACATGTGAGGACAGAGCAAGGACAAGTAGGACTAAAGCACATTCCCCAACCTGGCCCACACAGTGCTGATGAAGGAAATCTTGAGTCACCTTACCTACTGGGAGTTAGAGGGGCATAAGCGAACAGGTTATATAGGCATCATGTAGGGATTGCATTCCCTGTATAATCCCTACTAACCCCCAGTAGGCTTAAGTCACTAGTTAACTCATGCTTCGGCTTGGGTAGTTACTGACTCCAAGGTCCTAACTATCTGTTTCCTGCCTCCGAACAGCCATGGGCGCTTGGTTTGGCCTGCACAGTCCCATAGGGCGTATACTTGGTGACATCAAGTAGCATATTCTAGTAGATTATAGTTCATCATACTATATTATAGTAGATTACTGGGTAGGCCCCTGGGATATTTAATATTTTCCCTAATGGCTTTAATAAGGGACCTTATATACTAATCTTTTTCAAAGGGTTTTAGGGGCCAACCCTGATTATAGTCGATTATAATATGGACTCTCGACCATCCAAAAGACTCCCTATACTTGTGGCTCACGCCTCGGCCCCTGCATAGGTTTTAGGGTTTGGGGTTTAGGCAGTAAAGGGTTTAGGGTTTAGGGTTTGGCCAGTTTAGGGTTTAGGGGGTTGAGGGTTTAGGCGGTTTAGGGTTTAGGACCTGCATAATGTAGACTTGTACTTTATCTTAGGGCGGGGTAACATTTGGTTTATATTAGGGCTATACTTGGATAATGGAAAAGAAAATGGAATACCATTTAGGGTTTAGTTTAGGGTCTAATGAATGTAGACCCATATTAACAAACCCCCCCCTCCTTTTAAGGGCCTTAATATTCGGATCCCTGTTATAATCCCTGTTCAAGGGAGGGGGTTTATTATCCAGGGGTCTGGGCCATTAGGTGGACCGCCCACCCTGTAATAGTGACTATAATGGAATTACAGAGATTACATTAGGGTCCTCTTCTATTCCTATTATACGACTATTACAGGGTGGGGGGTCCTCCTAGGGTCTGGGTTAGTCTCGAGGATTCCGATCCTTTTGCTGATTTCTCGAGATCTAGGGAAGGGGTGTAAGGATTTTGGGTTTGGGGGGTTTAGGAGATTTAGGGTTTAGGGTTCATTGAGGAGAGGCCCTAAGTTTTTCATGATATACCTACCTAGCTCAAAAAAGAGCAACGCCAGGGACCCTTGAATAGACAGGGAGTATCCGACGACCCGAATAAGCCTCCTGCAGGAAGTAGCAGAAATTCGGACGAACTTTTCACTAAGAAATAGCCCTAAACCTCAAATCCCATGATCTATATAAACCCATGGCGCGTACATCCCTATAAGCTGTGACTAAGTCCCCTGAAGCTTTCAGTGAGACCTTTCACGCTGTCTGACTTCGAGGCACAGCGAACTTTGGATGGCCCAGGTAGCGGCAAAGGCAGCAGATTAAGCCAGCTTGTGGGGATCGGGGGTTAAGGGTTCTGGGGTTTAAGGGTTTAGGATTTTCAGGGTTAAGGTATTTAGGGCTTCAGAGTTCCGGGTTTAGGGCTGAGGATTTTGGGGTTTAGGGGTTTTAAGAGGGACTAGAATGGGGACCCCAAATCGGGAACCCCGAGAATATCATAGAAATGTGACTGGAACATAAGATAAGGACCCAAGTAGAGATATTCCTATCAAACTCCGCCTACATTCTTGGGGTTCCCTGTTCGGGGTCCCCAGTATAGTCCCTTTACTGAAAATGGCTTTGTAATTCCTGTCACCTATAATCCAAGAACTAACTGAAACCACAAATCCTACCAGGGTTCCAAGAGCTTAGAGTACCCTGTTTGCGTCTAAGCTTCCTCAGAGGTAGGGACATTGTACATTCCAGCGGAAGAAGGATCCATTTATCTTGGTCGGCAGAGAGGAGCATGGGTAGAACCGGGGCTACATTGGCTCTTAACAGAATCGAGGTAGCCCAGTAGTGCCCAGTTCACCTTTTTATTTGAGGGTCTCCTTATTAAAGTTGAACTCCTTATTAAAGTTGAACAATAAGAAAAAGGGCACCCTTTTTATTAAGGAGTTACTGGGGAACCTGGGAATCTAAGAAAGTTTCAGGTGGGTAGCTTCCCCCGTACAAGCCTTGTATAGTCCTAATGGCCGCATATAAGCCTTGCAAAAGCCTTATGTGCCCCTGACGGGGACGGAGGCCGATCCAAATGTCCACACAGCAGTGGTACAGCTGTAGCCACCCTCGATTCATGAGCACTACAGCAGCACGAGTGGTTCTGCGCAGCGCTCAAGCACAGAGACAAAGTGCAGAGCCACGCAGCGCAGCAAACACTGACTAGCAATAGGAAAGTCCTAGCCAGTGGCAGAGCTAAAGCTGGTGGCAGCAGGCAGAGTGGTTCTGGAATTCACCCGACTACTGGAGCAGCCAGCGATGGTGGCAGTCGTCGCCCAGCTACTCGAAAGATCAGCGCTGGGGCCAGGATAGGTGGCAAACGGGTAAGTACCCGACAGAACACTACATAGATCAATGCTAGGGATGGATTATCATTTGGGGGGTATGGGATGCCTTATACTTATGTAGAAAGGAAGCCTTTTGGCTTGCTAGGGTAAGGTGGGCTAAGAAGACTCGCTTCCCTAAACCTTTGTTCAGGCTTAGGACTCGGTCCGATGCGGGCATGCAGCACGGCCCCAAAGCATGAAACACCACATTGCCCGGCTTATAATATCCTCTCCCTAATCCCATTCTTAAAGGGGTATATGGTAGTTTCCCCAAATAAGGGGACCCCAATATAGACCCCAAAATACTATAATCCTTATTATCAGGACCCCCAAAATGGTACCCCTAATCTTGGGAAACCCTAAACCCTATAAGTCCTTATATACCC
>CAJNIZ010009914.1:0-12789 GCA_905231905.1 Symbiodinium pilosum
GGGGGGGGGGGGGTTAGGGCTTAGGATTTCCTAATCCTTATAATCCCCCTTAAGGGTTTGGGGGGGGGTTTAGGGTTTAGGGTTTAGGGTGTAGGGTTAAGGGTTATAGCTTGGGTACTGCCCCCCCCCCAGTAACAGTCTATATTAGGGGTCCTATTAAGGGCTATATATCACCATAGTATAATCATTATCCAACTGTTGGTGAGGGTGGCAGTACCCAAGTTATAGCATCTAGAGTCTAGTTGTTTTTTTTGGGGTGAGGGGGGGGGGTTCGGGTTTATAGTCCCCCTTCAGTAGATAGAATGGTATATGGAGATCTTATATAATCTACCCAAAGCCATATTCTATCTACTTAAGGGGATTATAAGCCTTTTTAAGGTTTAGGGTCATGAAGGTTTAGGGCTATATCAGATCCGCAGGGGCTCCCAAATAGGATGGACCTTGAGGTTTCCCTAAACCCTAAACTTAGGAATCAACCCTTCGACCCAAACCCAAGACCCTAATTCAGGGCTAAAGGTACTTGAGCCCAGACTGAGCCCCAGTGGGGGTCAGTAGGGAATAGGGGAATATATTATACAGGGATTATGCAGGGATGATATTCCCTTATTCCCTACTAACGTAAGCCCCTGATTTCTAACCCCCTTCCCCTTATAGGGATTATAATAAGGATCCGGATATTTAGGCCCTTACAAGGAGGGGGTCTATTAATTAGTGGTCTACATGAACCACCAGGAAGCCTAGGGGGTTGATATCAGAGCACCTGGTCGTGCGGGCAAGGGCTCTTGATTCTGAAGAGGTGAGTAACAGACTAACAGCTCCAAATGAGCTATAGTCTAAACTCCTAAAAGGGTGGTTATATAGGGAATTACATAGGGAGGATTATAGGGGTTATTAAGGGGATACTAGGAGTCTAGACTAGAGCTCAAATGTTGGTGATTTTCTAAGGCTTCCCGTGTAATTAAGCTGCCGAACAAAGAAAACCTGCCCCAGCATGTAATGATACAATTGGCAGTATGTATCATGAGGGATGTTATGATCAAGTATTGGGAACATTTATTATGAGTTGTTGGGGGTCTATTGTAAGGGGAGAGGAGAGTAACGCGTGCAGCCCCAACCCTATCCATAATCCCCCCAAAAGCACGCACAAGCAGTGTCTTATGAGACTACAGAGTATATCATGAATCGCGTAACAATCTCTCCTTGCTCCCAGTCCACGAACACCAGAGATCCTCAAACCAAAGCCGTCCCCAAAACCTCATAAAGCCTAAGTCCCCCGAACTCCTAAATCCTAATCCTTCAAATCCCTGTACCCGGTTTATAGGACTGAGGGCTTTTCCCCCAGCCTAAACCACATCTTTCGATCCTGGGTCCTCCACAGGACTTTACGGAAGATACCCGGTACCTGCAGGTGAGGGCGGCTACGGCGCCCGCCTCAGAACCCCCATTTCAGAGCTTTCCGGTCTAGGGTTTATGGGTTTGAGGTTGATGCTGTCCAACTACCCAACAATCACGTACTTCCCCAAAAGCTGTACTACAAGTACTACTGATTACCCAAATCCTAAGTACCTAATTATTGGGTACCCGGACCCTTAGTCTTCTGCTCCATATTAACAAACCTAGAAATTAAACTTGTATGGCAGGGTTCAAGAGCAACCGAGAGGATTCCGGCTTGGGTCCAGGGTTGGGGTTTCTAGGGTCGTACCAGGTAGATCCTCAGGGCATGTGGTCAAAGTTTAGGGTTTAGACCCTTGCAGGAACATATCCTAAACCCTGACCCCCTGCTTTCCTTACAATTTGTCCTTCTGAAGTGCCATTCTCAAGGGGTCTCATTTATGGTACTTAGGAATCTACTCTCCCAATGGGATTCAGGGCTGGGAGTCCGCAGGGTTGTGGATTAGGGTTTAGGGTTTAGGGTTGTAGGCTTCCCGAGCTTGATAGGTTTTAGTCTAGGATGAGGGATCGTGGGTTCGACCCCAGGATTTGGGACTTGGGGTTAAGGTTGGCAGGGACAGTTTTGCTGTTAAAACGGGGTTTCCCAAAACGGACTATAAGATTTTGGGGGTCCCATATCATGGGACAGTACGGAATTTGGGGAAGCAATGATGTCAAGTTGCTTTCAGTCGCTACCAACCCTGGACTCTAAACCCTAAACCCCTTCGTCAGGTGAGATCTAGTCTAAATTCCTAAAAGGGGCTGATAGAGGGGATGATATAGGGTAGAGAATGGTAGGGGTTATTAAGAGGGGAACTAGGAGTTTAGACTATAGCTCAGGTGGAGAATTCTGGTTTCTTTATTATTTCCCATCAAGGAGTTCTAATTTCTTTGAGGGCAGTTTACGGTTAAGGTCCTGTTCAGTGGTCTTGGGGAACCTACCTTGTTCAAGTGTCATGTTTGAGACTCAACGTTCAGAGTGTCAGAGGTACCAGAACTTCTAGAGGGGCACTAAGGCTTACGGAGATTAGATCTGACTTATATCACCCTTATCCGAGGTAGGGGGACACCTAAGTCATCATCGGGAGCCCCTCACAGCGACTTGTACATATAACACCCTAAACCCTAAATCCTAGCTCTTCGTATGGACCGGTATACGAATCAGTGCTCCATGCTATTGCACGCTTGGGGAGTGTCTTACTGTTGGTTGAGACTTTTACGTTTGCGGTTGTAGGTTGCAGTGTTTAGGGCTGATACAGTTGCTCTTCCAGAATTCCAGAAATGTACCGGGATTAAAAGGGGACTTAGGTGATGATGATGTTGTTCAGGGTGTGCGCAAGCTAGCACGGGTTTTCACCCACCCCTAGGACAAACCATACAATTAAAAGTTGACCTAGGGCGAAAATTCAGGTTTACCCAGGATTCCCAGCAACTGAGCTCAGGGCTGCGGGAGGTAAACATCATCCCTCCTCATCCTCTTATCCCTAGGGCTCCCAATAGCTCAAAGTTTAGGGTTCAGGGTTTAGACATTGGGGCCCAATGTAGAGATTATTTATAGGCATGGAGCCCCAGGGAATGAGGGGTTTAGGGTTTAGGGAGACTCAACCTTTGCCGGAGGTCCTTCATGGCTTTCCATTTTGAAAGACTCGGGGTTGAGGGTTTAGGATTTAGGGTTTAGGGTTGAGGATTTAGGGTTTAGGATTTAGGGTTTAGGATTTGTATTCTGCTCGCCAGGAGCTAGGATCGCTACCAGCTCCACAAGACCTTCGATGCAGGCTGCGCGCGTCCAGGGTTTGGGGTGCAAGGTTCGGGAGTCAGGGCTTGAGGGTGTAGGGGTTTAGGGATTTAGGGTTTAGGGGTTTAAGGGTTTATTTAGGCTTGAAGTAGGTTGGGAAGCCCGAGTTATAGCCAGGGAATCTCCCATAGCTTTCCGTGCAATTATGGATGACACTAGCCTTTCGCAGTATACTCCCGATTCCCTAACCCGAAAGCCCTATTTCATCCTAGCCTCCTTTTCATTTTGAATGTTTCTTCATTTGGTTCTGCACTACTTCGCTCTTCTTAATGGACCTATGCAGGGCTTTGCACAATGTAGGAGTTGCTGGTTCATGTGTTCGAAGTAGCGGCTCAGGTGAGTTCGCTCATCACCAGCAGTATAGGAGAAGTACCGCAGTCTAGATGGAAGTCAAAAGCACTCTTGCCTCAAGCCAGGAATTTTGGGTGTCAGGTAAGACCGGACTTATTTGAGATCATCCTTCTACGATCCTCGCATGATTTTGGCAGACTATCCACCCAAATCGTGTTTTTGAAATCTAGGCCTAAACCCTAAACCCTACACCCCAAACCCTAAATCCTAAACCCTAAACCCTAAATCCTAAACCCTAAACCCTAAACCATTTTGCTGGCAGCCTAGGCATTGGGTCTCCAGCACCTTGGGCGGCTCCCGTCTGCCCGGACCATCCAACACGCCCCCAAGGGTCAGCGGATCCCAAGGATGCCGGGCTTATAAGGCGTAACCCAGACCCCTGATTAATAGCCCCCTCCCCTTAATAGGTATTATAATAGGGATCCTTCTATTAAGGCCCTTAAAAGGAGGGGGTTTATTAGTCGTGGGTCTACATTAGGGTTTACCCTTGAAGCCTGCTTGAACGCGCAGGCAATGTAGTAAGTAGATTCGGAATGTGGTTCTTAGTCCCCTACTTTCAGGTAGTCTGCTTAGGACCCGTTTCACAACCAACTTACTAATTCCTCTGGGCCTTTAAGCACTCCCTAAACCTTACGTCCTAAAACCTGTATCATAACCCTACGTCATAAATCCCTAAACCCTAGACCCTCTAACTCTAAACCCAAAACCCTTAGCCCTAAATCATTACCCTACATCATCACTCCCTAAACCCTAAACCCTAAACTCTAAACCCTAAACCCTAAACCCTAAGCCCTAAACCCAAAACCCCTTAGCCCTAACCGCCGGAACTCAGTCACCTGGTTCAGGTGGATCTGGTTCATCGGGGCATTGGAGAAGGCGGGAGCCCGGTCAGGTAGAAACGTGTTCCCTAAGGGTCCAAGGACCCCAAATAATAGGGCTTTAGGGCCCAAATACCATGAATAGTATAGCATTTGGGCCCTAAAGCCCTATTATTTGGGTCCTTGGACCCTTAGGGGTTTAGGGTTTAGGGAAGTTTTGGGATTTAAGAGTGGCTTGGAGGGAGATATAAACTAGTTGGGTTTCAGGGTTTAGGAGTGTACAGGAAGGATTTAGGGGTCTTAGGGTTTCAGCATGTAAGGGTTAAGGGTTTAGGGTTGAGAGCTTGCGGGTCTAGCGTCTTCAGGATTAAGGCTACATGGGTTTTTGGAGGGTACATACGGACGTGTATCTGCAAAGCCTGCATCTGCCTCTGCGTGTTGCAGCGCGCAGCGAATGCTACGTTGCTTGCTGGCTTTTAGAAGGTGAATGCAGGAGCGGATCTCCACAACAACCCGGCCATGTTCACCAAAACACACTTGTATCCACTTCCTCTTCCATCCATTCATGCCCTACGAACAACCAGCAAGATTGCTAGGCCTATTCAGCCAAATCCAACAGAATCCCAGGCAACCCACATCTCACGATAACTTCATTGGCTCGACCCGTTAAGACAGTCAAATTTCCTTTCCTGCCAGGTGTGTTGAGACCCCAAAAGAAGGAACCCCAAGGATATAGTAGGAATATATTAGGAATATAAGGACCCTAGTAGGTATATTCCGATTATATTACTACAATAGTCTTGGGGTCCCCACTTTACTCACTTAAGTTCTGGAGGCCTTGCAGAATGTTCTTGGATTCTCCATTAGTCCCCAAACCCTTATGAGAATGCCGGCCGGTTTAGGGTTTAGGGTTTAGGGTGGTTTGGGCCCTGTACAACAAGGGCTTGAACTACCAGCTTGTGCTACTTCGCGGGGAACTAGACAATAAGAATCCAGCGCACATCTACCGTACTTAGTTCGAACAACTAACCGAGGACCACAATACCAAGGGCCTCCATACCTGAAATGCATTATGCATTTCAAGGGCTCTGATGGTGACCCCAAACATTGAGCCCCAATGATATAGCAGGAATATATAGTAGGAGTAGAAGGACAGTTGTAGGTATGTTCCTATGCTTGTGCTTTACTTCTGGGATGCCCATCAGAGTCCTTGTATGGAAGTTAGGGCCTTAGGGTCGAGCTTCTCACTCAAGATTTTGTTGGCCAAGCGCAGGCTTAAAGTATGCAGCCGCACACAAAAAGGTTTGGGGATTAGGGGTGCAGGGGTATTAAGGTCATGCTGGGTTGCTATTAACAACAGTATCGCGGTCTCTGGACTTACTGTGGGGTAGCCCTGGAAGCAGCTACCCTAAACCCTTTACCCCTAAACTTAAACCCTCCAACCCTAAACCCCCAACCCTAGACCCTAAACCCTCAACCCTTAAACCCTACATACCCTAAACCCCTACACCCTTAAGCCCCCAAACCCCTAAACCCCTAAACCCTGAAACCCTATACACTCTAAAGCATTCTGGGGTCTCCAGTGTCGTCTACGGCCAAACACCTTGAACACTGCAATCAAGGGGCCTAACTAACATTGCAATTTTCATGGTTTAGGGTTTAGGGCAATTCAGGCTTCGGGGTAATCTAGGAGCAGTTTAGGGTTTAAGGTTTAGAGTTCAGGGTTCTAGATTATTGGTATGCTCTTGCTATAGGATATCTCAAACAGACCTCATCTCGTGAATTATTTAGTTCCCCGGATTGCATGTTAATCCTACGGCCTACCTGTAACCTCAGTAACCTATAGTGTTATGGGTTATACCTACTAATTAAGGGGTACTTACTACTAAACTGTAGGTTATTGGAGCCACAGGTAAGCTCTAAGCTGTACCTTGCACAGAAGCCTAGAGCCGAGCCAAGCACAAAGTCATCCAACATCCCTTCACATATTTGCTACAATCTAAACTCCTTAAAGCGGGTTATATAGATTATGGGAATAGGGGAGTATTTTAGGGCTTATCAAGGGGGATGCTAGGAGTTTGGACTATATATGGCTCATATATGTACATTTGCACACATAGCTCTTCACCTTTAGGCCCTAAATCCCAAGCCTCAATGCCATCATCCACAACCCTACACGCCAAACCCTAAGTCCTAAGCCACATTCAGCCCTCATTCCCAGGCTCCAGGCCCTGCATCCTGAACCCTTGACCAGAACCCCTCAAATCTTGTCCCCTAAGACCTGAAAACTGGGTAGGCCCCTGGGATATTTCCCCAATGGCTTTAATAAGGGACCGTATACACTAACATTTTTCAAAGGGTTTTAGGGGCCAACCCAGAAAAGTACGCCCTAGATCGGCGACTACCTCGGCACGCCCCTGGGCGAAGTGCGACTCGAATTCCGCGCGACCACCTCCGGCGCTGGCCTCAGCCTTTGGGGTCCGGGATTTCTTCACGTCCCAAGCAACTTACCCTAAGGGTCCAAGGACCCAAATAATGCGTTTTTAGAGCCCAAATATTCTAATATCAGTGGTATTTGGGCCTAAAACCCCATTATTTAGGTCCTTGGACCCTTAGGGTTAGTAAGTAGGTTATATATGGGGCGATAAGTCCGTTTGCTTTCAGCATCATTTATGGCCTACTTGCTACTTCTCCAGGGCTTCTAAGTAGACCCACCTACCCCGACTCGACACTTGCAGGGTTCCGGGTTTCTAGCCCCGACCCTGCATTAAGGGGGGCTTTCGGGCCGATCTCCTTCCTATGATCGGCCAGCATTTCACCTGCAGTATAGTGGCCCCTCTCAAGAGGTTCCCGCTTAATGAAGATTAATTAGCCCAAATTAACCATAGAAAATCTTCAATGAGGCTACGCAGGGTCGTGATTGGACCCGTAAAGAAAGATTTGCCCATATCATCCCCGCATAATCCTTATAACTTCAGCTCTTGTTGAACCCTAATCCCTAATCCTTACACCCTAAACCCTAAACCCTAAACGCTAAACCCTAAACCCTAAAACCCTCAGAGCTATTGAGGCTAGGGTCTTTGTTGGACTTCTAAGCTTTCACATGGGGAGGTTTAGGGTTTAGGGGAGGAAGCCTAAGCGGGCTAGGCTTGAACATGTTTTCTCAATATCTGTCATCCTTAATCGTTATGTAACCCCCATGAAGCCATAGCAAAACAGTTGTTCTAGGACCGCAAACCTACCCTAGTAAGCGCTAAACCATGTTTAGAACGAGTTATGTAAAGCTCTCAAAGCCAGCAGAGTATGCAGTCTTTTGACGTTCAAGAGATTGCTAGGTCTTCTGACACAAAGTAGGGTGTACTGCATGTGTCGCCCCTTTCAGACCTCAAATTCCAAGCTCAGCCCGAGTAGAGCCTCATGTGCTTGATGAGCCCTCACTTGCTCGACACGCCCCGGAGCCTCAACCCTAAACCCGGAGCCAAAAACCCTAAACGCTGAACCTTAAAAGCCGCCAAGAAATCAATTGTTACAGGGACCCCTAGCAGGGCACCTGATCCCATTACCTCATTTACGCCATATACAGTGCTTGTATACCCTATCTTCCTAGGCGGTCCCCATAGTACCCCGCACAAGCTACAAGGGGTCCCAGTTAAGGGTCTTTTTTATAGCCCCGGGAAACAACTCCTCAACTTCAGCCATGTTGATCACCTCCCCCGAATATTAAAACCACCACCCCCTAAATACGAGACATTCCCTGTATAATACAGTATATACCACCGTGGGAATGTTTGTTCTTAGGCGGTGGGGGCTCTAATACTAGCGGGAATACTTCCGATATAACGCATACATAACCTTAGTCTCGATTCAGTGCCAGTTTTGCGAACCATTTATTTGATTGTCCATCATTGGGGTAATATCCCCATATAACCCCTGGGTTCCGAACACCATGGGGCTGGACAGCCGGCGAATATCCCCATATAACCCCTAAATTCCCATGTATCCTCATATAGATATAACCCCCAAAGACCTATATAATCCCCATAAAAGTTTAGTTTAGCCCGAAGCCCTAAACCCGTAAACCCTAAACCCTTAAACCCTATACCCTTAACCCTGATCCCTAGACCCTAAACTCCCAAACTCCTTACTACTTTCCAGGTTTCAGTCCAGGCCTGTACATTTTCGAGCTCAATGGCACAAATCCGATTCAAGCAGCAGTGAGCCACTCAGGAAGCTTCCCTTTGGACCCTTACAGTTTGTACCCGGTTTCGGGTTTAGGGTTGAGGGTTTGGATCCCTAAGCTATGGAAAGAGAGTACAAACTTAAGGTCTTTGAGCCACAGCCTGTGTGTGCCTCTGTGTGTGAGTGTGTTCCAACCTGTGTGGGGTCTTGCTTTGGGCTTATACTGTGAGAGTCTTAATTTGCTGGCGCAATGCTTCTTCGTCGCTAGCTTCCATTCTCTGTATTCCATGACTTTGACGGTAGCAGCTGCATTGGAGCATTGGAGACCCCTGATGTTGACTACACCTCTGTGAACCCTCAACCCTAAGCCCTAAACCCCAAATTTCCCTAAGCCCTAAACCGCACGCACAACTGCTAGAATTCGGCGCTCCCGCGAAGTGCTTATAGCGATCATCAACCTTTTTTAAAAGACAACCCCGTAACCCTGAACATGACGACGTTTAGGGTTTAGGGCTTACGGTTTAGCGTTCAGCATTTAGGGTTTGGGTTTTAGAGTACTACTCCCCAAGGTTGATAAGGATTTATGGGTACTATGAAGGAACATACCGTGGGCGGAGGAGTTCTTACACCATCCTCAATACCCCAAGTCGTGCGATGTACAACGCATCTGGGACCTAAAGTAGCAGAACCTTTGCTCCATCAACAGTAGGATGAAGATACAGGCATGAAGGGCTCAGAGTTTGGGGATATCCGACTGTACAACCCTAAACCCTGGAGCTCTAAACCTTTACACCCTAAACCCAGGCATCGTAAGGTGTTTAGTCCATCAATCGTAGTACTTCCAGGACAAAGCTCAGCAGCCCTTCTTGGAGACACTGTAAAGGTCAGCCTAAGCCAGCTCCGATTTAGTGGATGAAATTGGTATTCCCTTCTTGAAAGAATACGCACCCCCTACCCCCTAATGATAATGACCACCACTACGCCCCCTACGACACTCTATGTATAGTGGGAGGATTGTTTGTTATTAGGGGGGCGGGGAGGTTTATTCTTAGGCAAGGGTGCTTGCTCTCCTCCCACGTAGTTAGGCGATGCTTGCAGGGTTTCAGTGAGCTCTTGGAACTCCTTGGGACTTAGCTTGGACCTTAGACCCTTAACCCCTTTGGGATTCCCTTATATTCCTATTTTAGGCAATGAAGGGTTAACCTTTAGTAGGGGTCCTAAGTGCCACGTAGGGAAGTGTTTCTTTTTGCATGTGGGGAGTGTTGTACACTGGCTGGCCAGGAGCCTTCGAATAACTGCACCAGGCGAACCCTAATCCTCATGAGTAGTAGTTTATATGGGGATACTATGGTACCCAATATAGAGTAAGATTCTAACCTCCTTTTGGGGTATAGTATTTTATATAAGGAAGAAAATCTTACTGGGTTTAACCACCAAAAAAACACTACCCTCATGAGGTTTCTTACACCCTGCCCTAGACCCTACACCCCAAAACACGTCTACCAGGCGAACCCCCCGGTGTCAACATCGCCATGCAAGTTCAAGGCTGTTTTGCTGCAGGTTGAGGGCGTGGCTCGGGTTCAGGCTGTGCAGTTGGTACTCTCACCGTTGTACCGACCTCACCCGACGTCGCGCAAATGGATGTTCATGTAGGAAATAGTTTTAGGATCTAGGATTTAGGTTTCAAATTGGCTTGGTTTCAGTCTCTGAAAGCAATGCAGAATAGCCAGCTAAATTGGTGGCTGACTCGGCAGGGAAGAACCTAAGTTATGGCCAGGTAGAAGCCTACATGCTCCATATTATTACTACTATTAAGGTTTTAGCTTTTTAGGGGTGTAAAGCCCTACAGGTTTTATAGTTCCCTACTTGGAGGGTCAAGAGAGGTTAGTACCTAGGGTAATACTGGGGATAACAGGGGTTCTTTTATGGCTTGTAGGGGCTATTAACCTACTTACGAAGTCCCCCTGGCTCTCCAAGTATAAGGAACTTTAGGACCTGTAGGGTAGTATACACCTAAACCCAAAACTCTTAACAGTAGTAAAAATGCAGAACCTGTAGGGTATTGATATGCTTACCTTGCTTGCCAAGTCCCCCTGACCTTCCAAGCAAGCGCATGGCAGGATCAAGGGCCATGAGATTGGGTTTAGGGTTTAGGGTTTTAAGGTTTCTTGTTTTAGAGTTTGGGGTTTATGGTACCGTATTTAGGTATTATGGTATAGGGTTTTGGGTTTAGGGTTTTAGGGTTCTGGGTTTTTGGTTTATGGTATAGGGTTTAGGGCATATCGTTTAGGTTGCCCCTCCCCACCAACAGATAATCTGGGCTGTTCTCATTCTGGCAATCCGCATAGTCTGGAGTAGATACTCTTTACAGACTTTGCGACACCCATTTCCTAAGCCCAAACCCTAAATCCTAAAACCCCAAACCCTGAAATTCCAAACCCTAAACGCTATGATTTACAGACATGGAGGCCCGAGGTTCGGGCGGGATCGTCTAGGGAGCTTAAGGGTTTAGGGTCTAGGGCCTAGGGTTTAGAGTTTAGGGTTTAGGGGCCTAGGGAGTTGAGTGGGGTACATAAGGCTTCGGGCTAGAAACATAGAATCGTGACATGATTCCTTCAGCCTCCCTGCAGGATTTCTGCTACAGTCCACCCAAAACTGTATTGTATTCTGCGACTTTAGGCCAGACCTTAGCGAGGCCACCAGAGCTTTAATTTCTCAGCTCCTTACTTAGCCAATAGAAGATCTTTAAACTTGTTGGGCTTCCTTATTTGGTCTCTATAATAAAGTTTGATATTTTTGGGGCCTGGTCATTGGAAAAGAGAGGCTGCTTTCCAAGCAGACTGAGCTGGAGCAGATCCGTGCAGAGCGCGATGAGATGAGGCTTGCCCGCGATAGAGCTGTGGAAGATGCCAGGGCAACCCGAGTGGCTGACTCCACTATAAGGCGCCGCAAGGACGATGAGAATGAGGCGCAACTTGGATGAGCCATGAGAAGACCTGCATTAGTATTGTTATTATTATTGTTATTGAAATTGTTATTGTTATTCATTCTTCCTCTAATTCTTAGGGTTTAGGGATGATCCTTGCACGCGGCAAAGGGGAGGTACTCCCGAGAAAGAACACCGCCAAGCTCTAAATCCTCATCGATTTTTAGTTTCAAGGGTTAGGGACAGAAGCAAGTCGCAGAATGAGCGCCGTTATCAGTCATGTTGCGATGCTTAGCCAGGCTAGGCCCGAAGCACACAAGGCGCCCTATACAATCCCCGATATAAGTACTTTCAAGGAGTTAAGACTATAGCTCAAATGATAGATTCCTCCGTACTGCCCGACTAACCTGAGGGTTCTTTAAGGCCATTTGTATTATCATAATCTGTCTTCTAGGTGGTAGTATGTATTCGGAGCTGCCTAAGCAAACCAGCATGCAAATGAGTCTTGGTTGTATGGTACAGGCTTGGCTTCAAATCTCCGGCATGAGCCCAGATCAAACCCCTAAGGTCAACGTACATTCCTCACTGCCCCCTGGCCACAAGACATGCAAGGTCCAAAACGCATATTTCGCATCTCTCAAGTCCGTCCCTGCCGCCTTGGCAATCCTAACCTTATAGCAACAAAGTCCTGCACATTGGCCCCTACGTGGAGGGTCGGCAAAGTTGATATAGTAAGTAGTCAGTTATGGGGATGACTGGGGGAATTTTTTTGGCTAATAGGTATATGTGGTAGTTTCCCTAAATACGGGACCCCAATATAGACCCCAAAATACATTAGTCCTTATACATGCTGACCCCCAATAGGCACCCGCAATTTTGGGAAACCCCCGTTTGCTTTTGCTGAACCCTAAACCCTAAACCCTAAACCTTAAACATCAACAATTCCCACAGGGCTGCCTGACGTGGTACAGCAAAATGGAGCCCTACGATCCAGTCCTCTACAACCCGCCGGGGCCTTGAGACGGAAACTTGACCCTAAGGGTCCAAGGACCCAAATAATAGGGTCCCTTTAAACGGGATATAGGGGGATATATAGGGTTTAGGGTTTAGGGTCCCTTTAAAGGGGTTCTAGGGGGATATATAGGGATATATGGGGACTATATAAAGGTCCAAGGACTCAAATAATAGGGTTTTAGGGCCCAAATACCATTAATAGTATAGTATTTGGGCCCTAAAGCCCTATTATTTGTGTCCTGGGACCCTTAGGGTAAGGTAGGTTTGCAACAGCC
>CAJNIZ010009916.1:0-12782 GCA_905231905.1 Symbiodinium pilosum
GCGTTCTTAGGGTTTGGGGATTTTGGGTTTAAGGTTTATGGATTAGGGCTTTAGGGCTTGGGGTTTGAGGCCTCAGGCTCTAGAGAAGTGGGGATTGGAGGCATAGGAGTTCGCCGTTCAGGACTGGTCGTTTGGCATATAGACTTCCAGATCGGCGAAACATCGATTTACGAGTTTACCAATTGCCAAGGTTTATTGCCTTAGGTCCAAAATAGTTTTTAGTGTATAGCATTCGGAGCCTGAAAACCTTCTGGTGTCCACAATCACTTGACCAATAGTCTAAATGTATATTGGGGTCTAGCCACAGAACGGTAGCTAAAGCTCCTCGTATCTCGCAAAAGTGCTCTTGTCATAATCCACCGCAAATCCCAATTAAGTGTACCCGAAACGCGAAACCCAGAAACAAGACATAGTATATATTGTAAGCCATAGTATATATTAGGGTCTGTAGAGGTTCCTCAGCTTCATCCATGCATCTAATTGGTTTCCATGCGCTTCCAGGCCCTCCAGGGGCCTCCAGGGGCTTCCAGGGGGCTCCAGGGGCTTCCAGGGGGCTCCAGGCACCTCCAGGCAGGGAACCCAAAAACTTGCTAAAAAAACATGATTTTGAACTAAAAGCGCCTTGCCGCGTACTGCCAAAGCCTCGAACCCAGGGCGAGGCTGAAATTTCATGCAAGATGGTCAGGCTGGACTAGGCCACCCACCATGGCGGGGGGGGGGGTTGGGGTGTGGCCTTGCGGCGTGTCCTCGGAGTAGAGGGGGTTTTTAAAGGGATCTGAACGCCCTCAGGCTGGATGCCTCGGCGAATTGTTTTGGCACTCCAAACTGAACATTTTGAACTATCTTGAACCTTCTAACTTGGGTATCGTTACTTACAGCCTCCACATAATGTGGCAGTCATCTAGGCTCCTATATTGAAGTGGTGGTGCGCGGACTTCCCAAAAGTCCAGATGTTCTTCATGCTGCCGAGTCTTTGGATCTTCGAAGAAAAGGAATGATACAGCTCAGGGGAAAGTTTTTGAGATTTGTACATACTCGGCTCTAAAACCTACTTGGAGTTCCAACAGTTAGGGATCCTTTATTGGAGTCTCTATTACAAGGTTTATAGTATATGGCAGTACATAGACCATATGGGGGTCATAGGGGGGGGGTCCATACTTGAACCTCAAATCTGGTTTTAAGTCCTACTTATGTGTGAAAGACTTAGGGTCTAGGGTTAGCTTGTAATAGACATCCAGTCCCTGAAGAAGGCTCACACTCCAAACTGGAGATCCCCAACCTAAAGCCACTGCTTTTGCGGCCCATTTCACCGAGTATGAAGTCACTAGGTAATTGCGGGATTAAAGCTTGACAGACTGATGTAGCATGAAATCGCAAGGTCACAAACCCTGCATCGAAAACCCTTAAACCCTAAACTCTGCACACCGTTAGGGGTACTATGACTCTACCTACCGGCCCCCTCTGGGGTGGGGGCGTACATCAATGAAACTGGGTGGCTGTTAAGGAAGTTAACAGTAGCTTTCCGTAGCACGCGTGTATGAAAAAGATTCTTATCCCATATAGGTAACTTCACTCAAGTTCATTGACAGCAACCCGGTAAATTTCAGTGTATGCGCTCGACTCCCCAGGAAGGATTGTTCCCCAAACCCTCAGCCCTAATTCCCCAAAACGGCTGAGTCCCCTGGCCCACACCCCGGCCACAACGCTTCAAGACTTGGACTGGAAGCCCTGGGCTTCAGAAATTCCAACTTCAAGCCACTCCCAAACCTCATTATAGTATAATATCGTATAATATAGTAATATAGTATATAAGAGTATAAAATAGTATATTATAGTATATAAGAGTATAATAGAGTATGACATATTATCTAAGTATAGAGTAAGTGTATACCTTCCATCGGCAGAACCTTACTAATTTCTAAGAAGAATATACACCAGCTTTGTAAAAACGATTATCCAATCGCAAGCCCTCAATAACCCACTTTGTAAAATCCCCATATCCCTCAGAGTGAAGTATCTTTATTGACTCCCACGCTTCACATTAACCCTAAACCCTAAACCATAAATAGTAGTTTCCATTTTATTTTCCATTATCCCAACATATCCTCGATATAGCCCTAACATTACCCCAAACATTAGGATGCGGACTGGATCTTTCACCTGGATTGTGATGCTGTGCTTGTGGATTTTTCAGGCAAGGATGCCAGCGCCCTAAACTTACGGGTGTTGAATGGGGGGGGGGAGCGTCATATGTACAATAGTCTAAACTCCTTAAAGGGGATTTATATAGGGGATTATATATGGGACTACTATAGGGACGATTAAGGGGGATACTAGGAGTTTAGACTATAGCTCATATAGGCTTTTAGGGGGTTATGTGGGGGGGTTAGAGTCGCCCTTAGCACCACGAACTTCATTACACTCCCCCAAACTAACATGGAAACCCCCATAGTCCCCTTGTAAAAGGACTGTAGTCTTTATAGGGCCCTTTTTGGGTTTCCATGTTAGTTTCCGGGAGTGTAATCAAGCTTCAGGGTTTTGGGTTGAGACTTAAGGCCTTTGTTTGGGTTCGAGGTTGAGGTGTTGGGTTTATGGGTGTAGTTTTTGTAGTAGCTTGCAGCATGGGCTTATGATTCACCGCCGATTGGAGCAAACAGTTTAGGTGTTTAGGTTCGGAGGACCCCTCTAGCAGTAGTAGAAGAGGAGTATAAGAGGGCCCTACTATAATCCTTATCATCCCCTATAGTTACCATTATTGGGTGGGGGGTCCACCTAAGGCTAAGGATTTGAGCCAGGGGGATGGTGGGGTTTTGAGGGAAGGCTTAGGCTTTAAAAGCTACTACTGTTGATAGGGTTTAGGGGGTTTGGGGTTTAGGGTGGCCTTGGCAATTCTTCACCTGATCCCCCTCCCCCCTAATACAGAAACACGCACCTCATGTGCGAGATCCCCCCAATGCTAAGCCTCACATTCCACGAAGCACAGCCCTGAACCTTAAGCCTTCGGTTTAGGGTTTAGGGACTAACCCTCAGCCCCAGAATAATTCCTATATAATTCCCATACATACCCTCATTATAGTCCCTATATTCACGCCCCCACTCCCCCTTACGCACCAAAAAGTCCTTAGGTCATTTCAACGGCTGTCTCATTTAGGGCCGGGTTTAGAGTCACTTAAGCCCTAAACCCTAACTTTTTTTTGGCCGGCAAAGAGGGAATGAAGTCACATCATCCGGCGAGACACCAAATCTGAGATGTAGTGCAGCTAACTAGTTTTCGGGACTATAATCCCTTTTAATATGCTCCCATATTGCCTACTAATCAGCCCCAGTAAGGCAAGGCGGAAAGCGCATCCATTGAAGATCACAGATTGCTTTCTAAATCCCAGCATTCTAAGATCGAATTCCGAAAGCGATTGGCGCCGCAAAAGCACGTTTCAGGCTGCGAAATGCTACAGCCCTACAGCCCAAAGACCAAGCGTCGATCCTAAAAGCTTAACTTTCCACACCGTGCTTATAACCTTGAAGTCCGGAAGCGTCCGTTGGTTTAGGAATCAAACCCCTGGAAATCTTTAAGCCCGAAGCCCTTACAAATCAAATCCTAACCCTAAGCCCCCTAAACCCAAATCCTATACCCTAAACCGGCACCTCCCAGGTCCTAAACCCTCCTTGCTAAGCCTCCGAAGCCCTAACTGGAAGTCTAGACCCTAAACCCTAGGCCCCTAAATCCAAATCTCCAACCGGGAGCCGAGGCCGTTGATGCAGTTCTGCAGCGCTATGCTGGGCAGGCGCTTGGGGGTCTAGTGATATGCTTTAGCGTTTCAGGGTCAGGGTTTAAGGTTTTACGTAGGCATCCGATTTCAATGTCGTGTTTCCTGCCTTGAACTCTAAACCTGGACGGCAAAACCCTAAACCCTGAGCCCCACATATGACTCACTCATCTTTTTTCTTCATATTCCAACTGTTTGGCCTTACTTCGCAGGCAGTAGATGAGATGCTCTAAGGGAGATTCAGCCATGATGTACTGTAGAAGTCTGGGCAACCACCAATAGTGTACCTACGTCATCCTTATACCTACGTAATCCTTATACAGCTATAGTAGAATGTACCCCACCGAATCCTACTCTAACAGGTTTGGCAGACTCAGAGCTTTCGCGAATGTTAAAGAATCGATGCTGGGTTCAGGGTTTAGGGTTTTGTAATGGACATCCTAACGAATGTTGACTGGGCTACACAAGAGAGCTAAGTACTCATCTGCTTGCTGGAATACTGTTGAGATAGAAACATTCTGCACGACCTATTCCAACTTCCCAGAATTCCCAGGGTATAAGGTACTTAGGGTCATGCAGGATTACAACTATCCACTGTAGCGTTTCAGATGGTCATTTTGTGGAATGGTGGCTGTAGAGATCCCCAAAACCTTGAACCCCAAACCCAAAACCGCCGAAATCTGCCCAAGCCTGAGCCCTACCTGGAGGTTCAGGGGTAAGTAGAATCCAATTACAAAGGTGTAGGGTCCCTTTGAAGGAGTTAGAGGGATGTCTAGGATGCAGGGTTCAGGGCAATTAGAGCCCAATTATAGCAGTATTTATAGCCCAATTATCAGCCCGCTAAGCCCCCTAACATGACTAAAATTGGGTTATAAGTTATAAGTACCCCGAATCTTCAAGTAACCCTTCAGCGGGGCGGGTCCGGGAGTAGCTATTGAAACATTCTGCGGTGCTTCCTGACACTCCTGGGCGTTCATGGGAGTCGGGGAGCGACTTGATGCTGACATGTAACCCCATGTAGCCCCTTTTTGCAGAACACAGCTTACATAGAGTCCTTTTTTTGGGGTTTCCTATGCCCTGAAGCTTGAATCCTACGCCGGACACCCTAAATCCTAAAGCCTAAATCCCAAACCCTGATCCCTAAACCAAAACCCCCCCAAACCCTAAACCCAAACCCCAAATCCCCAAAACCTTTAGATCCTAATCATTAACCTTAAATCCTTTAAGAAGCCTCCGACGTAGCAGCTTGAAGCAGGAGACTCGAGCTCTCTTAAGCAGAGACGAGCTTGGATCTCTGCCTTTTTGCGGTTTTGGTTTTAGGGTGCAGGGTTGTTAAGGCTTAGGATTTAGGGTTTAGGGGTTAGGGCTTTAGGGTTTTACAGGGTGAAGGGTAAAGCTTCAGGGCTCAGGGTTCAGGATTTACGGTTTAGGGCTTAGGGTCTAGGGTTGAGGGTTCATCGTTTGGTGTCCAAGGTTTTTGGATTTTAGGCGTTTCGGACCTGACTGGGTAAGCATCGAAGATAGGCAGGAAACCTCTTTTGTCACATCCGGTAAGTCCTAAATCCTAAACCCTAAACCAAATGAAAATAGCCTTTGAGATGATGTATACAATCCCTTGTATAAATCCAGTTCCATTGAACTTTTCCATTTTCTTTTCCGGCCCAAGCCCTCAACCTATTGGCAATTTAGGCCCCTACAGTCTTCTTCCTCGCGCACGCATTTCCGGCTGGTTGAGGCTTCAGGGTTCAGGATTTAGGGTCTGGGCCTTTACCATCACTATTTTGGAGCCCTATCCCCTATATGTATATGTGTGTAGTATACCTGTAAACCCTCATAAAGGAGATGCCAGAGTCAGAGCATAGCGGCAGTCACATTGCAAAAGCTTGTGGTGCCCAGGCCTAGGTAGAAAAAAACCCAAGCTATAACCAGGGAGAATCCTACTGTCTTGTATGGTAATACAAAACCCGAAGCCTTAAACCCTAAAGCACATTAGTTGCTGTTCTAGAAACAAAGGTGGGTTTCTCAAAATCAGGAGTGCCTTTCTTCGGCTTGCGGATTGGCAGCTGGAATCTTGCAGCGCTTGAAGCCTTAACCCTAAAGCCTGCGCCTGATACCCTGAAGTGATATCCTTAGGTCCTAAACGCTGAAGCCTAAGCGGTTATACCCTGAAATCCTCGTATCCTAAACGCTAACTCCTAAGCCCCTAAGACCAAATAGTGCCCATTTCAGCAAGAAGATGTTAGAACCCTAGCCTCACATCCCAAAGTCTGGGTAATCTTACTGGTTCTTAGTAGGGACTACAGGAATATGTTATATAGAGATTCTATTCGCTTATTCCCTACTAAGAACCAGTCCTAAAGCCTTAATTCCTTAAAGCCTTAAACCCGTAAAACCTTGAGCCCTAAGCCCTAAACCCCAAAGCCCCAATCCCTAAACCCTAAACCCGCAACCCCAAACCCCCCAAACCCCTACGTAAACCCAAGCTCAATCGCAATCCAAAGCTCTGAAGGATCCCCCAAACAAGCCGCCCGCCAAAGTCTTTAGGATTTGGTTTAGGGTTTAGGGTTTAGGGTTTAGGATTTGGTGTAAGGGTTTCGAGATTGTAGGGTTAGGGTTCCGCAGTCTCTAGCGTGGTTTGGGGTTTAGGCTTTAGATTCCCTACCCTTCAGCTTTCTCACTGCACCCTTAACCCAGACCCAACTCTGAAATCGTACAGCCTAAACCCTGAAAGCCACACCCTTAAAGCCCTCAATCCCTTCATACCTCATGTAGAAGCTGCAAAACTACCAGTATTGTGGTCCTACATCCCTTGTAAAGGCATGGTGTGGTGTGGAGTTCTTCGAATAGGCAAAAAGATGATATTGGTAAGTATTTAGGCCCCTACAGTACATAGTTTCTATGAACCGTTTCAATCGCAGTGTCTTATTATTCAGATGAAATTACCCTGCCAATGGTAATGACTCAACACCAGAAGTCCTAAACCTTCAACCCAAAATACTGAACCCTAAACATGAAGCTGCTACCGAGGACAGGCTTTGCAGGCAGCTCCCGGTTGAGCAACATGGGTACCGGATTGTGGTCGGGCGCTTGGGGGTTTAGGCGGCGGAGATGTTTACGGATTGATAGGTTTGGGGATTTGGGGGTTCATGGGTTGAGGGGTTTAGGGGCCTAGGGTCTGCGCGAAATCGGAGCCAACAACTTTAATTCAGCAGCGGGATTGTTGGTAAAACCAGTTTTGCAAAATCCTAGGGGGTCCCTACGGTCAGGAGGGGATTGTCCCTAAACTTTTTGAACCGTCCCTAAACCCTCAACCCTAGACCCCAAACCAAAACACAGACCCTAAACCCTAAGCCGGGATTTCATTCAGAAATCCTCAGATCCCGAAATTTCTTGAGTTTTCTGAGGTGTGGGGGCTGAATTGATTCGGTTTGGGGTTAAGGGTTTAGGGCTTGGGTGGGGTTTAGGGTTTAGGGTAGGATTCAGAGTTTAGGATTCTAGGGTTTTAAGGTTCTTGGGGCTTCCTTTCCAGCCTCCACGGTTTAGGGCAATTTGGGGTTTAGGGCAGGATGTGAAAGCCCACAACAAATTCACCTACTCCCTAACTAGGGTTTAGGGTTTAGGGGTTTAGGGTTTATGTGGAATATTCCCGATGTAGCACCATCATCTATCCAGGGATGCGGAGCTCAGGGAGTTTGTGAAGGTTCATAGGATTCAGTAGCTACTTATCCCTAAGGGTCCAAGGACCCAAATAACAGGGTTTTAGGGCCCAAATACCATAAATAGTATAGTATTTGGGCCCTAAAACCCCATTATTTGGGTCCCTGGACCCTTAGGATATAGCTTGTCTTAGAACCATACCTATATTCCCACGAGGTGGCTTTGTATGTACTATAGTCTAAATTCCTTAAATCGGGTTATATGGGGGATGATATAGAGGAATAGCTCATATAGGTTAGCCACACCCAGTCATAAGTACTTACCCGGTCCCTTGAGCCTGCAAGTCTCACAGAATCGCACCCCCTCCCTCCTACATGAGGAGGAGCTGGAGGATCCTAGGGGCTGTAGGTGATGGTCCCCAAAAGGATTTTGGAACCCCAAGTTATGGCGAATCAAGTGGACAAGAAAATGGACGATTAAATTGGAACTGGATTATAAATAAATATAAATATATATATCAAGGGATGTATATGAGGTAATTAAAGGGCTTTTGGTATCTTCAATTCTGGAAATCAAGACTAGTGGCACCGTGACACGGAACCACTTGTGAGAACCTCCCATGTCAAACTGCCCCCTGTTGCTGAGGATCGGTTCCAGTTCGCAAGACAGTCAAGTTGCTTCTAAGGTACCCTAAACCCTAAGTTTAGTCTTGGGGTTCAAAAGAGAGTGACATTATTACTACCATCTCTTGAAATTCCAGCGTGTACTACTTTGGTCAGTACCCTCGCCCACACCAAACATGGAACCCCACAGAGGCCCTACTTAGAAGTATACTTGTCTTTATAGGCGCCTGAAAGCCTTACAATCCCAACATATCTCAGGGGCCGCGGCCCCTTTCTACCGCCTTTTCATCTGGCCTCAGACGCAGGCGTCCTAAACCCCTTCACTTTGCAGAATTCCCCCTTGCAGAAACGCAAGAGATAGTAGGAGTTGTAACGGCTCCTTAAACAAAACTGTTTATCGAGTTTCTGTGAGGGGAAATGGCCCAGCATAAAATCCCTAAACCCTGAACTCTTCAGTCCTCAAGGCGAAGGCATCCCTGGACTCTTCAGCTGCTGGAGGCGTGGTGGCAGGCGCGGGAGGGAGGAGTGTAGAGGGTTGAGGGTTCAGGGTTTAGGGTCTGTAGTAATTGAGTAGTATTTTATTTGGGGATACTATGGTACCCAATGTAGAGTAAGATTATACCCTCCTTTTGGGGTATAGCATTTTATATAAGGAAAATTATCTTACTAGGNNGTTCAACCACCAAAAAAAACATTACTTAATATAACCCCAATATAACCTCAATATATACCCTATTATAATGTAGTAGTTTCCATTTTCTTTTCCATTATCCCTATATTGGGGTGCTTCACCCGAAGCTCTGAAGTGGTGTTTTCTTGATAGGTGATACCTAGGGAGGCTGCTTGTGTTCATGGTTCAGGGTTTAGGGTTTAGGGTTCATGGTTCATGGTTCATGGTTCAGGGTTTAGGGTTTAGGGTTTAGGGTTCATGGTTCAGGGTTTTGACTTGTCTGTTGGGGCCTAGGAGTCTACTGGGATCGTTGCGAGCAGTGGTGGTCTGCAGGCTATGGTTGGTTTGGACCGAACCTACAGCAGAAACGCGGACAACTAGTAGCTAGTACTCAGCAGTAGTATCCGTACTAGTACGCCCAATTCATTTGGTAACATTGCATTTTTTTACTGCAGTGATGCCACCCAGAGCTGTCCTCTAACTGCTCCGGCTATCTTGACCAAGTACCCAGCATCCGGGCTCAGCTTCCTGTCCCGCCTAGGGACATGACAAAGCGCAAGGCGGATGAAATTGACTTCCCGGATCAAAGTTACCCTGCTGGGGGCAAGCGATTCTACTGGAAGAAGGCATGCCCGACGGAAGTGGTTCGAGGCTTCCAAAGGTTGACGCATGCAGACAAGGTTGCAGCCATGGCAGCATTCGCAGCGATTCAACGCCTCCTTCGCATGCTAAGCTGCCAGCCGACTCACAACTGCCGGCAGCCGGACGGATGAGAGCAGTGCGCACGACTTCCACCAGTGCAACCTGCCAAAGAACTTAAAAGTGTCACCCCTAAATACGAAAGAATTGTCCTATATCCACGAACCCTACCTTCACCCAAACTAACATGGAAACCCATACAAACACCCTAAAGACGCAGTACAGCAAGGGTGTGAGGGTGTAGGGTTACGGGGTGCAAGGGTTTCGGGGGTTTGGTTTTAAGGTCAGAAGGTGTAGAGTTTCAAGGGTTCAGGGCGTAGGGTTGGATCCAAAAGGCGATGAAGTAGTTATACGATTTATCCTGCTGCACCTAAGTCATACGCGCAGTCACAACGGGAATTTGCGTGAACTTTTGAGGATGCCCACCCACATTGTTCCCTAGGCCACCTAAAAGAGCAGTTCCTAACAATCCTGCGGGGTCTGTTTCATTCCCAGCTTTGAAGGAGTTCTTAGAGGGCTCCTCTCTGCAATGAGTGGTTGTCTTCCGCTTCTGTTATTTATATGCTTCAACATGGCCTTATATAGGCACCCTTCCAGATCTCCATGTAGAATTGAACACCCACTTAGAAAACCCTACAACCTGTATAAGGAATTCTTATTCTGAATGGCAGCCCTGCCCCAAACCTTTAACTCGAGGTCCCAAACCATCCCCGAATCCTAAGCGGTAATGTTGCCTTCGCCGTGAACCCGAGATTCCTCCCGAAGATGAAGGATACAGGGGTGTTTTAAGCGTCCAGGGTCGTATAAGGTTTTTTAAAGAAGCTTAAGCCGAGCCAGCTGAGAAGCATGGCAGTCCTACAAAAGAAGCCTTAATGCCGCTTAGGAGCTCGACCATGGAAAGGGACGGAACGAGCAGGAGGCTATGGCAATGATCTTTTTCGTGAAAATTGTTTAGGACCTAGCCAGGGCAGGGCCCAAGCTAAAGCCAGGTAATACCCAGAACCCGAAACTTCAAGATCATATAGTCTCTTAAACATCTAAATTTCCACGACACAAGTTTTCCTAACATTCTAAACTAGTTGAGGACTAATGGATGGTTGTGCAGGGATGAGAGAGGAGGTCCCCAAATAGGACAGGTCCCTATCAATTCAAAGGATTTTTTCATATGGGTTTATGGCTTAGGAGGGTGTGCTAATGTCCCCAAGTAAAAGGGGTGCGGACCTACTTCGCGGTTCACGGCCTTTAGTAGCTGCTGGTAATTGGGGTTATGGCCCTAAACATCATCCCCCGAATTGGACTGATATAGAGTATCCCACGTATAACTTAGTACGTCCCATGACCCTCCGAGGAGCACCCCCCAAGATAATGTGCAGGGCTCTATTTGGAGGTTAGGGTAGGCCATAAGTCCGTCATAAGTACTAATAACCACCAGTTCTGGGCGGGATTTGTTTACCTTGAACCACCAGGCAGGGGTTTAAGGTTTAGGTTTCTGGTCTGGGGGTTTAGGGCTTGGGTTTTGAGATCTGGTGGCAAGGCATATGTGACTTGCAGCTGGTTCTGGAGCATTTATGATTTTATATTCAAGGGCTTGGTGACCTGTTTGTGTCCTTGGTTTTAATTGGTGTGTGTGGGCCACGAAGCACAGCAGGGAAAACATTTTGAAGATATTCTTCAAACCAAGCCAGCATTTAGTTTTGCTCATGGAGGTTCAAAAGTGGATGGTGTAATCTTGCCTGGAATCCCCTTCCTCCGATATAGCCCGTCGCCTGCCTAAGCATAAATACAGGCTACCATCATATACTGGGCGGAACACTCATCAATTGCGGCACCACCGTTTACTGTTGAGGGGATGGGAGTAAACACTCCCAGGTCCAGACCACGGGAGGACGGCATGATGGATTGAAGCACCGAACTGTACTGTTTGACGTGTAGGGTTTGGGGTCCGAAGCTGACATTCCAAACCTCGACCTCCAAAAAACTCAAGCCCTAAACCTTCTGTCAGCGCCGTGGTACAAATCTCTGACATTATATATCTTCTAGGTATGGAAAAACCAAGGTATGCCCACATAATATCTGGTAGTCCATTAGAAATTGTTACTTTTGCTGTTACAACAAATAGCCTGAGTGTTTCGCAATATGCCTACTTCGTCTATCGTCATTACAAGGTGTAGATGTACAGATCTGATGCTTCAGTTTACGGGTTGAGGTTTAGAGGATTTGGGATTTAGGGGCCAACCCCCCCATCAGGTCCACATGTAGGGTTTGGGGTTACCAAAATCCTCTTACCACCAACTCACATCACCAACTCTCATCAGCAATCCTGAACCCTAAACCCTAAACCCTAAACCCTAAACTTTCCAACCCTGAACCCTAAACTCTCCCAAGATTTGGTCCATGTCAACCTGCCCCTATTGAAGCCCCAGACCCCGCCCAAACCTTGCCCCAAACCCCAAATCCTCAACCCCAAAAGGAAACCCTAAGCCGTAAAACGGTGACATCATGAAGTTTGGGTTGCCCTGTAAAGCCCTTTCTCCCCATTTGGATCCTATTTGAAGGCTTAGGGTTTAGCATGTAGGGTTTAGGTTGTAAGTGGGAATAAAACCAAGGACACCCTCAAGTGGGTCGCAACCAGGTGGGTACCCCCATGTAAGGCTCATACAACGGGACTCTATGAGGTTTATAAAATAAAGCATCTTTAAAGCACCCACCTAAGAACTCCAACCAGGGGCTTTGATAAACGTGTTTGTAATTTCATGAATGGGTGCTGGCCTGTTTTTCCATTCCCTTTTGAAACTACTTAGTACGTCTCATGAGCCTGCAGGCAGGCTCCTTATGGAAATGCTCAGTGCAGAAAAGCAAGCCGTCTTCGTAGGGAGCGAATCTCAAAACACACCGTTAGCTGTCCTAGGGAGCCATCAAAGTTGGCACCCTGGGCAAAAGCAATGGAGTTGAGGTTGAGTACTGCCCCCCCTCACTAACAGTTGGATAATAATTATAGTATGGTTATATATATCCCTTAATAGGACCCCTAACATAGACTGTTACGAAAGACATTATAACCCCTATATAGTCCCAGTTTCCATTTCATTTTCCAGTTTCTTTTCCATTTGATTCTCCATTATAGGGGGATAATAACCCTAATATTAATAGGACCCCTAATATAGACTGTTACTAAAGACATTATAACCCCTATAATCCCCTATATAGTCCCAGTTTCCATTTCATTTTCCATTTTCTTTTCCATTTGATTCAGCCACTACGGCTCAAATAGCTTCAGTGTAGGTAGTAGCGAACACAACTCGCCTGCACACAGGAACCGAGCCGCCAGGTCCCAATTCCTGGAGCCCATGCACATGCTAAAGCAACTGT
>CAJNIZ010009918.1:0-12780 GCA_905231905.1 Symbiodinium pilosum
CTCCCGGAAAACTAACATGGAAACCCAAAAAGGGCCCTATAAAGACTACAGTCCTTTTAAAGGGGGGCTATATGGGCTTCCATGTTAGTTTGGGGTTGATAGGGTTTAGGGCCTAGCTTTGATAGGGTTTAGGGTTTAGGGTTTAGGGTTGATAGGGTTTAGGATTTAGGGTTGATAGGGTTTAGGGTTTAGGATTTAGGGTCGATAGGGTTTAGGGTTTAGGGTTTAGGGTTGATAGGGTTTAGGGTTTAGGATTTAGGGTTGATAGGGTTTAGGTTTAGGATTTAGGGTTGATAGGGTTTAGGGTTTAGGGTTGATGGGGTTTAGAGTTTAGGGTTGATAGGGTTTAGGGCCTAGCTTTGATAGGGTTTGGGGTTTAGGGCTTAGGTTAGGGTTTAGGGTTGATGTTTTGGCCTTGTTAATTCGTACTTATTCCGCTGGAAGAGTTAGTTATTGCTGTGCGCGCTCTCTTAGTGAGGCATTGTGGCTATTGTTGTCATAGGCTTTTGGGTGTAGGATGTGTCTGCCGACGGTTCCAACGTCGTAAACCTGAAGCCACAAATCCTGAAGCCTAAACGGGCCTAAACCCTATACCCTTGGCCCTAAGCCCTAAACCGTTTATGGCTGAGTGTTTCGGGTTCAGGTTTCAGAGTTGAAGTTTTTCAAATTTCGGAGGTGTGCGCCGGGTTTCATGAATCCTAATCCCTAATCCCTAATAAACTCTAAACCCTGAATCCTAAACCGGCTCTAAGAAGTGGAGGAGAGATTTGACACTTCCTAAACTCCTGAACCCCCCAAGCCTCCAAACCCTAATGTAGACCCCTGATTAATAAACCTCGTCCCTTTAGTAGGGATTGTAATAGGGATCCTAATATTTAGGCCCTTAAAAGGAGGGGGTTTATTACTAACCCTAAACAGTTGTTTCCATTTTCTTTTCCATTATCCTTATATAATCCCTATATTCCCACCCTTATATTACTATATTACCCCTATAAGGCCCTTAAAAGGAGGGGTTTATTAATCATGGGTCGACTGTATGATGAGAACGCACCGGCCAGGATGCAGCCTAAGACATAAGCGGTTTGGGATTGTTTAGGGTTTGGGGTTTAGGGTTTGGGGTTTAGGGTTCCAAACCCAACATTCTACATTCTACATTCATTCTACACTGTTAGGGTTTATAGTCCCCCTTAAGTGGATAGAATATGGCTTTGGGTATATTATAAGATTCCAATATACACCAGATTTTATCTACTTAAGGGGGACTCTAAGCCCTCAACCTGTAAACGCTCAACCGCTAGACCCCTCGACCCCTGACCCCCGATACCTAAACACCGCCAGTTTCTTGGTCAAGACGCGCTGCCATAGATATGGTGGGACTTTAATGAGAACCCTAAACAGCGAACCCCATAATAGAATATAATAGAATATAGTAGGAATATAGTAGAATATAGTAGGAATGTAATGGAATATCAGGACCCTGGTGGGTATATTCCTCTTATATTCTTGGGCTTCCCCGTTTGGGTTTCCCACTAAAGTCCCTTTAACGGATGGTGGCCATGTTCGTGTGCCGGAGAAGAGCACCCTGGGCACCGAGCGCTGTGGCTCCAGATGTTCCGCAGGAGCCGGGGGGGGGCTTAGGGTGGTCTTTAGGGTTTAGGGTTTAGAGTTTAGGTTTAGAGTTTAGGGTTTAGGGTTTGGGGTTTAGGGTTTGGGGTTTGGTCTTTAGGGTTTAGGGTTTAGGGGTTTAGGGATAGGGTTTAGGGTTTAGAGTTTAGGGTTTAGGGTTAGGGTTTAGGGTCATTGTGGGGGTTTTATAGGAGCTATAGTCTAAACTTTTTAAAGGGGTCATCTTCTAAACTTAAACCCAAACCCTAAACCCTGACAATTCATCGAGTCGCCTTGCCAGGAGGCCCTCGCTGGCTTGGCGGGACTACCCTTCGGCGGGACAAGCCTTGTTCCTTGGCTTCCGTCATGGGATCCTACCTGGGTATAAGCGGGTCATGAGCAAGCTAACCCAACTCAGGGACATCTACCCCCATTTATAACATACCTACCATGTGCTCTGAGCCTTCAAGTATACGAAGATTTAGGATCCAAGGCCGTCAACCCTAAACCCTTACTACCACCTCAAAAAGCATGGCCTAAACAGACCCCCATTAGACAGTCTCTGAGTTCCACATGTTGAGGTAGGGGAGTAAGTGGTCGTAGTTTTGGATACCAGAATTTGTGCTGGTCAGTAGGGAATTAAGGAATATGGGTGACACCCTAGACCCTAAACCTCAACCCTAAATCATTTGGAGGAGGGTTTGCAAAAAGATTATTGCAATTCTCTACAGTTGCTGTGGTGGGTTTCTGAAAAATGTCTTGTGGGTTTAGGGTGGAGGCTTTCAGGTTCAGGGTTTTTTCGTCCCCACTATGCCGCTGAGTTTTTTTTCAACATCTTCAGTTTTCCAGCTTTACAGTTGAGCATTGAGTTGCATCTGACCGTGGACGAATTGCTAACCCACCCTAAACCCTAAACCCTAACCCCTAAACCCCTAAACCCTAAAACCTAAACCCTAAACCGCTAAACCCTAAACCCCTAAACCCTAAACCCTAAACCCAATTAAGATACCCCCCCACCCCTCAGGACGAAATCAGGCCTGAGAAGTTCTCGCCCACAACTGAACCCAAGGCCCTAAGGGTTTAGGGTTTAGGGTTTAGGGGTTTAGGGTTTAGGGGTTTAGGGTTTAGGGGTTTAGGGTTTAGGGGTTTGGGGTTTAGGGGTTAGGGGTTAGGGTTTAGGGTTCCTTGAGGTTAAACCTTAAGTCTGAAATGCTAAGCACTAATTCCTAGCTCATCGAAACCTGAGCTTAAACCCTAAACCTTCAAAGCCTAAACCCTAAAGTTAAGCAAAACGGAAACCCTAAACCCTAGAGCCTGAAACTCTAGACCCTAAACCCTGAAACCCCAGACCCTGAAACCCTAGACCCTGTAACCCTAGACCCTAAGACCCTAAGACCCTAAAGCCTAAGCCCTTAACCCGAGGCCCTAGCAGTGCTTATCGATGTGGGCATGTGGGTAGCCCTCTACTGGCGAAACTACAACAACTTGTGGTGCCTGGGACCTGAGTTTAGGGTTTTAGGGTCGAGATTTTCGGGTTTAGGGGTTTGGGGTTTGGGGTTCAGAAGTTTGGGGTTTAGGGTTTATGGTTTCGGCGGTTAGGGTTTAAGGGCCCGCGACCTATGTGTGGCCTTGTGAGGGATGGGAGTTTCTCAAGAATCTTGTTGCTGTTCTGTTGGGAGCTTACAGTACCTTGGCCATCCCTGACCCCAAATGAGCTATAGTCTAAATTCCTTGAAAGGGTTTTATATACGGGATTATATAGGGGAGTAGTATAGGGGTTAGTAAGGGGGATACTAGGAGTTTAGACAATGGCTCAGATAATCTCAAAAAGAAACGGGCTTAGGATTTAGCATTTAGGGTTTAGGGTTTAGATAGGGTTTAGGGTGGATTGCAGGAGCAGCATAAGTCCGGGCATTTACCTGCCATGGTTTGGTTTTGTAGGGTATAGTGATTCAAGTGGGACCCGTCACAGCGGCTCCAGCCCCAAAATATGTCGTCCCCCTTAAGTAGATAGAATATGGTGTATATGGGGATCTTATTAGAATATACCCAAAGCCATATTCTATCTACTTCAGGGGGACTATAGCCCTAAATCCATGATTCCACCTTAGCTCCTCAACCCAGGCCCCTACTACGGACCCCTACCTGCTGTAATCTGGCAATCTCCCACATTCTGCAGTTGATGGACAAGATCCATGATGATCCTGAACCTTAAACCCTTAAACCTCACACCCTACATACGAGAGCTCTAGGACTTCTCGTCAGATGCTAGGTTTAGAGGGTCATGCAGGTTTTGCAAGCCAACACTACTCCAAAACTCTTAACGCAAACCCTTAAGGCTTCAAACCCCTGAAGGCGCTAAGCCCCTCAAGGCCCCTGAGGCCCCTTGAGGTCCTCAAGCCTAAGCCCTAACCCCAAACCCTAGACTCTAAACCCTGAACCCTGAGCCCTGAACCCTAAACCCTAAACCCTTAACTTTAACCGGGCGGAGCGTCCTGGCCCAAAGCAGGTTTGGTTCTCTTTGGAATAACGTGCATAACGTGTAGGAACCTTTTCAGGGATCTCCTTCCGCGAGCCTCGGGTGGGGGTGGGCAAGGGATGATGTCGGTCGAGGGTTTAGAGTTTGGGTTAAAACAATATAGAAGCCCAGAAAATTATCAATACCACTACCTTATGATAAGGAGGCATACTCTAAACAAAGGTTCTTATGAGGTCGGCCATCAATGGTTAGCGGGGTTTTGTCTGGAGTATAAGGGATGCTGGCAGTCAAGGTTGTCAGGGTTGTACTGTTGTGGTTGGAGCCCGGGTTTTGGGAACCCTTGAGCGAACTCCTCGGGAAATGCAGGACTGATACCAGGTTACGATGTAGGAGCCTAAATGAATACCAACAATATCACGGTCTAGGTTCCTGTACAACTGTGGCACAGATCTTTGTTAGCCTCGCAATGATGTTGGTATGCGTTTAGGCTTCCCTGCACAACATTCCTCACAGACTCGATACAAACCCACTTTTCATGGAATTTTCCATGTTGCTTTTCATTTGATTCTCGAGTCGGGGTTGTTATTGGCAATTCTTCAAGCCCAGGATGGAGTTTATAAGGGGAAACCCATTTAGGGACACAACGCAGGAACTCCTGAGACAGGGGGATGGTTGGAGCAACCAGCAAGGCTCCCTAAACCCAATACCCACGTGGTGCTTAGCAGGGAATGAAAAAGCTGATATGAGCTATAGTCTAAACTCCTTAAAGGGGGGTTATATAGGGGATTTTCTAGGGGACTACTATAGGGGTTATTAAGGGGGATACTAGGAGTTTAGACAGTGGCTCATATCAAGAGTAGTCCCGAAACCCCAAACCCCATCCATTGTACTGCTGATGGATGAAATCTTGCAGCACCTCGGTGCCCTAAATTACTCTAATATCCTGGGACTGTGGGGACTTATGGTGCAAGATTTCCTCTGTCAACAGCATCCCTGTCCCTATTCCCTGTCAAGCATCAGGGAGAAGTTTTGAAGCCAGGATTTCAATCGTAGGAAGGAAAAACTCAAGTTATAACCAGGAGCATCTGGTGGACGACTGTCCTGCAACAACGGGCTATACTTGCGGGGTCGGGGAGTCAGTAAGTATATGTTCAAGAAAAGGTTCATGGTACCTATTAACGACGTATCATTGGGCTTATAACCCTACTTAGAATCCCCCTAAGTGGACTTATGGAGGTTATCCCAGATATAAGTAGGATTTAAAGCCTAATAGAAGTACTAAGTAGCTACTAAGTCCCATGAGCCCTAATCCATATACATCCTACTAACCCCTTGAAGGGAACTCATGTGTAAGTAGTTACAAAGTCTCATGAAGCTTCAAGTAAGCCAAAAGACATCCCTCGCTTATCTAGAAAGACAATATATAACCATTATAGTAGTTTCATTTTCTTTTCCATTATCCCTACTAATAATCCCCAGCATAATAACCCGAATATATACTTCAATATATACCGTAAACCCTATAACCCCTTAATTATCTCAAGTAGTATTCTACTTAGCAAGTTTCCCCCAACCCTCCCAGTATGGGGTTCCATATTGACTTGCGGGAGGGAAAGCGCATGTTCCAGCCAGGGAGCTCAAAAGGGGTTGGGGGTTCAGGGTTGGGGTTTAGGATTTAAAGGCTTTGAGGAATTAAGTTTTCTCCGGGAGGAACTATCAGATCCAGATGTCCGTGAATGAAACCGCATGAAAATCTTGAGTTCCGGAATACCAAACCCTAAACCCTAAACCCTAAACCCCATTGAGCTCCAACTGCGAGTCCTGTAGAGCAATTTGAATCGGGATTTGAGTTTAGGGCTCAGAGTCCAGGACTCTTGAAACTTAAGCCCTGGGCGTTCAGTGTAAGCTTTGAATCCCAGACGATGCGCAGAAACCCTAAACCCTAAACCCTTAAACCCTTAAACCCTTAAACCCTATATCCCAGGAACATCACAGTAGCGCACTACTACACCTTCATCACCATCACCGACCTCGCAGCGTCCCTTGAACGGACTTTTTTCTTCAAAATGGTCTTTAGGGTTTAGGGTTCAGGGTTTAGGATTTAGGGTAGGAGCCATATGTAAAACCCTAAATTCTATGCATCCCTTTATAGTTCCCCTTAAGTAGATAGACTTTGGGGTATATGGGGATCCTATTATAATAAACTCAAAGCCATATTACATCTACTTAAGTGGGGTTAAATGTATATCTATCTATATATATATATATTTTTGATCTAACCTCTTTATAGCCCACAGATTTTTCATATTGTTGATGAAGGGCATCCATGTGAGTATGCGATGAGGGTTGCTTGGTGCTGCCGTCCCAGCCATATGGAGATTTCGTAAAATTCATATAGCCATTACAGTGGAGTTACACGTGGCTTGCATAGGGTTGTGCAGGGATCATTGTGGAATGGAAGCCAGAAGGGCAGCTATTTGTTTGGGATTTCCTAGAACTCATACTATGCATGCCTATAGTGGGGTTCCTCTTGTAATACGGGCTCCTAGATAAATTTCCGCCAGAACTTTCAGTACAAAGCGCTGGAAAGACTGACCCTAAACCCTAAACCCTAAACCCTAAACCCCTAGACCCTAAACCCTAAACCCCTAAACCCTAAACCCTAAACCCCTAAATCCCTAGGTTGCGTGTACCGGCTGAGCGCCGCTGCTGGTGGAATCCCTTCCGGGCCGTCACGGCCATGTGAGCCCTTCTGAAAATGGGTTTAGGGGTTTAGGGTTTTCCCTATTATAATACGGCCCCTAATATTTAGGGTACCCAAAAAGGGACCATAATTTTGACAACCGCCCAAATGGTGACTTTCCAAGAGGGTTTAGGGTTCGGGGTGTGGAGTTTAGGGTTTCAGGTTTACGCTGAAGGGTTAAGGGCTTCAGGGGGTGAAGAGTTTGGTGTCTGGGCTCCAGCAATTTGGCGTTTGGAGTTTAGGTTGGGCCCGGGTCGGTAAGTCATGCCTTATCAGGGCCTATTCCAGAACATGCTTACAAACTCTCTAAATCCTAGGCCCTAAACCCTAAACCCACCTTGAAGCCTCCAGTGTAGACCCTAAGCCCTTGAACCTGAAAGACCCTAAACCCTAAACCCCAAGCCCTACATCCTAAACCTTAACGCTAAAGTCTTAACCCAAAACCCCAAATCCCTGGAAGGTCCTATGTGATCCACGAAGCCTCGCTGGTTTTGAAGGCCATCGAGCCCTTCGACCATATGCTCTTTGCCGCTGGGCATGGCTGGCTACATGAGGGGCTTCGGATTTAGGATTTGAGGGTTTAGGGGTTTAGGGGTTTAGGGTTCAGGGCTTTAGAGCTTTAGGGTTTAGGGGTTAAGGGTTTGGGGTTTGCGGTTTACAGTGTAGGGTTTAGGGTTTAACAACGTTGAGGTTTTCAGGGTTTAATAATGTTTAGAGTATAGGGTTTCTGTTTTAAGGTTGAGGCTAGCAGTAAACGTCTCCCCCTCCCAAAAAACAAGTATTCCCCCGTTATATAATGGTGGAACATGGGGGCTGTTTACCATGAATTTGGGGTGGGGAGGTTTGTGAGTAGGGAAGGTTGGCAAATATCCATCCATACCATGATGGGAGATTTACTTGAAGTACCCTATCTTAGGAATCTAGAAGCGTGATCTTGGTAGTTAGTGAAACCTCTTTTGGGGCAAGTATAGTCCCTTGCATTAGCATTCTTATAAACCCCTATATAGTCCCGGTTTCTATTTCATTTCCCATTTTTCATCTGCTTACCCATTCTCCCATTATTCCCTGTAACCTAAGCCATTACCAATATTAAGGCTATAGATGGGTTGTATAAGTATAGTATAGGATATCTTAAGTAGACCTCAACCTGATGTTGGTAATTATTGTCTCTTCCCTACATCAAACTCCGGAAACACCCGCGATAAACCTGGTTTTCTCTCCATTTTCATTTTCTCCTTACTGAGGCTAGTAGATGGCTTCTAGGTGGTATAATAAAAACTTACTAAGACCACCCGATCCCCAAATACTCTCCAAAGGGCCCCCTTCCTATTTTTTTTGGAGACGTTTGCTCTTATCTTAGTTAACACTTTACATGTTTTTGTGTGCAGTTTTTTTTGCAGTGTAGGTATTAATGGAGGACAGACCAATGTTTGCTTGGGGGAATGTAGGACTGTGGTTTCGGGGTATAGGGTTGTTGATGCTACAAATCTTGCGCGGCCTTTGTCTGCAGAATTTGAGTCCATGCAAGATCTATGGTACAAGATGAGAAGCTTGTACTGCAAAATCCTTGGTGTAACGCTTTAGAATGCAGGCATCAAAAGCTAAACCCTAAACGCAAGCATGATCCAAATCTCACTTGGTTCTATTGTTTAGAGCAGAAAGGGGGCTTCTCCTGTCAGATCCCTTTCTTGGAGAATTTTTTGGACACTAGGATCGCAAAATGGGCTTCCAGTTGGGAACGTGCTTGTAGCCAAGAAAACCCGAACTTCCAGCCCTTATCTTTTGGTCTGGTCCAGGTCAGGGAAGCAGTCATCTTGATACGCCTGGTCCATGCGCTGTACTGTGTTTGGAAGCTACCGGATGGCATTGAGTGATTGTTTGCAGCCTGGTGTCTTTTTTCATTTTAACAATATAATACTCATGGGCTACTCTACTCCCTTCCCAGACTATCCCGCAGGTTTCCCCTTGATTTCAGCGTATTAAGGATACTTAAACCTAACTAGGGACTAATTAAGTGTATTAAGTGCAGCTAATGGGGTGGTACAGTGGGGGGCTAGCAGGGAATCCCAGGAAATACCAACTTCCCGTAGCAACGAGCCTATTCTACAGCGTACTTTGGAAGCGACATCAGCACATGTACGATTCGGTGTAGCTGCTTTCAATATGCCTGGTATGTTAAACCCTTTAAGCCCTAAGCTATAAATCCTAGCTCTAGGAGTTCGTCGGATTTCGTTTCTTGGGCCTAGAAACATGCTTGAAGGCACTGTCCCTCAACATGCAAGGGCCTCTAGTTACTCTGTTCTTAGCACAGTCGTATTCTTTTTTCAGTAGCAGGGTAGATTACATGCTGTACACGTTTTCGGGCCCAAGGAATTCAGCAACTGTGTTTTGAGCTTTGGGGGGACGCTGAGCAACTCCAATCCCGCTAAAAAAGAGCCCACAACCTTCAGGAGTCTCAACTTTGATTAGCACACAGATGTCACCTTTGCTTCGCCAACATTCATCCCCCAACTCCTCAATCTACACCACAAAGCCTGAACTCAACCCCTGAATCCTAAACCCAACCCTATGGAACCTAGATCACCTAAACCCCACTCAACCTGCTAGTTTAGGGTTTAGGGTTGGGCCCTTACCTGTTTCCTGGGTCCCAGCTATGGGCCGCTGAATGGGTTTGTTGTATTCTATAGGTTTAATCCCAAGCGCAGCCTGAAGCCTGAACCTCAAAAGCAGCCCTAAACCCTAACCCCCCCATAGATTCTAGACGCAACAGCCCCGCAACGCCAACCAACCAAAGGACCTTGATATCAACCCTAGATGCACCCTCCCCCTGTGGGAATGCCAGGAAGCGGCTCCCAGGGACCTCAAACCTTAAACCCCCAAATCCTACTTGGAGGCCCATGGGACTTAGTAACTACTTGTAACTGGGCCTATAAGCTTGCTTATAATTCAGGTAACCTCTATAAGCCCATTTAGGGGGATTATAAGTAGGGTTTTAAGCCCAGTTATAAGTAGTTACTAAGTCCCATGGGCCTCCAAGAAACCTCGGAAGCTAAATGGCTCGTGCGGTTCATTGAGGAAATTTTGCACCACAAAATGTCAGACTCTCAAACGCTAGGAATTATAAACCCTAAACCCTAAACCCTAAACCGCAAGAGGTGCTAGATGTCTTCCATCCACCTTATGGGGGCCGAGGGCTTCTGGGACCCTAAACCCCAAAACCCTAAACTAAAACCCAAATCCCAAAGCTCAAACCCCTTACCCAAAACCCCAAACCCTAAACCCTAAACCCCAAACCTGCGCCCCTAAACCCCAAACCCTGAACCTTAAACCCCAAACCCCAAACCTCAACCTTAAACCCTAAGCCCTAAATTCTAAACCCCAAACCTCCATCTTAAACCCCAAGCCCTAAACCCCAACCCCAAAACCCTAAACCCCAAACCCTGAACCTAAAGCCCAAGCCTTGAACCCTAAACCCCAAACCTTAAACCCCAAACCCCAAACCCCAACCTTAAACCCTAAACCCCAAACCCTACATCCGAAACCTAAACGGCAAAGCCAGGTTCGGCCCAGGGCTCAAGCAGGTTGAAGCCCTCCCGGCCTACTTCCGCATCTCGGCGGTCACTTTGGGAAGGGCTTCTGGGGGTTTAGGGTTTAGGGTTTAGGGTTAGGGATGTACAGGGTTATCTGAAATTATATGGGGTTATATAGGGTTCAGGTTGAGGGTTTGGGGTTTTTACAGGGTTATGTAGGGTTATACAGGGATGTTTGGGGGGCATATAGGGGTAAATGGGGTTTTGGGTTTCCAACAAATGTGGGGCACATTTTTGAGAGTCTGCGCAAGAAGAATTGCAGTATATGTTAGCGTCTACATCGGGGCACTCGTTTTCTGGACTCCCCATATTATGATCCTAGATTCCTTGTATAGTCATGGTACAGGGTACCTTACATAGACTTCCAAATGATATGGGGAATTTTTCGGCCCTCTGTAGCACGGGGTCTCCTGAAATAAGCTCAAGGCTTAACCCCAAACACCCAGAGACGTGCGATAGAAACCAAGGCTTCCATTGTCAGCGCATTTCGGCGGTCCCTCTGCTCTCTGCAGCATGGTCATGCGTGGGCTTCTTCTGCCCTTATGCGCCTTGCTGCATCACAACCCTACACCCCAAACCCTAAACTCTCTCATTGAAGGGGGCCTGAACCCTAAACCCTACCTCTACCTGCATTACATTCCCTTATAATGTGGGGTTGGGTGTGGGGGCCAGTTTAATGTTTGGGTTTAGTCAGGTTCATGTCTCAGGGTTCATCACTTCAGGCTTGGGATTTAGGATTTTAGGATTAAAGGATGTAGGGTCTAGGGCTTGAAGGTTAGGGCTTGGGGTTGAAGGTTCAGGTACAGGGTTTAGGGTTTCGGGTTTGCTGCGTAAAATATGATTCAGCTGTGGATTCGCCAAATAGACCTGACATCGATGATCCTTGGTGTTCAATTCTAGTCAACAAGCCCCACATTCAAAGATCTTCAGGAGAGTTCGAGGTGTCAAAAACACAGGTTATAGTCAGGTAATATCTAACCACCATGGTACACGGCACTGCTTTTTCGTAGTATGCTTAATTAGTCCAGACTTTGAATCCTAAACCCTAAACCCTAAACCCTAATCCTTCAAACCTAAACCCTTAACCCTAGGCACGTAAACCCTAATCTTTCAACCTAAACCCCCAAACCTCCCAACCCCAAGCCCGAATCCAGACGTCCAGTGTTAGCTTAAAGCCGTCCCGGAGGTCCTTCTGCGCTTTAGGGTTTAGGGTTTGGTACTGCCCCCAGCCTATAACAGCCAGATAGTTATTAGAACAGGAATATACAGTAGTTCCCCTAAATAGGCGGACCCCAATATGGACCCCCAAATGCTATGGTCCTTATTCTGGGAGCCCCCAGAACGTATCCCTAATTTCGGGCAAGCCCGCATACATAGCAGTTAAGATGACCCCTATTCCAAACTGTTACTGGGTTCGGGTAGTACCCAGGCTTTGCGGTTTATTTACCTTTGGTTTCCTGGGAATGAAGGAATGGATAAGAAAATGGAGATTACTGTAGTGAGGTTATATAGGGTTTAGGGTTTAGGAATGGAAAAGAAAATGGAAACTACGGTAATGGGTTATATGAGGATACATTCGTTCATTCCTAGCTACCAACCCTAAACCCTAACCCGTAAACCCCTAAACCCTAAACCAAACAAAGGTAAGTCTAGAGTCTCAGCTTCCTTCCTACCGTGCAAGGCCCTGTCCCTTCCTTCAATTACGGCGTAGCGGTAGGAAGGGCCGGCTCCTTTTGGGGGGTTCTGAAATTCTGAGCCTCCGCACATTCGAGGTTCTGTTGACCACTAAACTCTAAACCCCAAACACCTTAAACCCCCAAACCTTAACCTTAAACCCCAAACCTGAAAATATTCCCCCCCATAGAGCCACAGAATCCTGAAGGGGGATCTCCCTAAGTTATGTGAGCTATAGTCTAAACTCCTTAAAGGGGGTTATACAGGGTTTAGGGTTTAGGGTCTAAACTCCTTAAAGGGAGGTTATAAAGGGGAATATATAGAGGACCGCTATAGGAGTTATTAAGGGGGAATACTAGGAGTTTAGACAGGTCATGTAGAGTCCTGCATCTGAGAACATCCCATGTGCGAGGTTCCATCCAGATGCATCAGAAAAATGCATTTAGGGTTTAGGGTTCAGGGGTAGTATTAAGGGCTATATATAACTATAACAAGAAATATTTACGGACACGTGATCCCAAAATTCTTCACCTTGAACCCTAAACCTCAAACCCCAAAGCCCAAATCCTAAGACTAAGCCCTTCAACACAAAGTTCTCAAATCCTGAGCCCTAGAAACTAAACCCTAATGTTTTCGTCCAGATGTTTTTTCCTTGTAAGGTAATTCCCTAAACACTAAACCCTAAAACC
>CAJNIZ010009921.1:0-12777 GCA_905231905.1 Symbiodinium pilosum
TGACCCTGAAAGTCCAAGTACCCAACGAATTCTGTTCTGGGTCCGCAAAACCATGCAGATCCCCAGGGTTTTTGTTGGACGTTGTGGGGTCATGATAATTTTGAAGCATAGGGTTGTTGGAGGTGCAGGCTATTTGTGTCTTAAGGTTTAGGGTTTAGAATCTGCGGTTGTACTCCTAGAGTTGTATCCGTGTCCTTCTGATGCAACCCGAGAGGCATTCATTGGTGCAGGCTTATATTGGGTTCACATCAGTGTAACATTTAGGGGCACAAGCTGCGCGATACAAGCCCACACCGTTGATGGTGTTGTGCAGTTCGCACATCAGTTTTTGTTTTGGGTGGCTTGCGCATCAGATTTGTTTGGGTGTCCGAAAAGATTTGATAGGAACGCTCATAGCCTGGGTGATGCTGTCCGAGGGGGTCGGTATAGTCAGGGTTATAGTAGTAGAGGGTACAGAGTCTTGGATTTAAGGGAGACATCTGGAAGTTCAGCATCATTTTTGAACCCTAAACCGCTAAACCGTAAAANNCTAAACCGTAAAATCCTGAACCCTAAACCGCCCAATCCTAGGACGACGGTTTCAGCTCTCCTCTTTGTGGTCGCGGCGTATGCCGGCGGTAGCCTCGAGGATCAGACGCAGCAGGGTGGCTACGGGATTTCAGGGAGCCCAACTAACCTCCCTTACGTATTTAATTAGGGGAAAATATGGTTCAGGGTATAGACTATTAACCCTAAAACTTCACACCATTTTAGGGGATTGTGCGTGAAGTTGCCGTGCTCCCTGTTTTGGATGAGATTCCCTTTGCAGATTGCCGGGTATTGGAGTAGTCTCTGAACGTTTCTATGAGCTATTGTCAAGATAAGTCTTACTAAGGGACCCTTAGCAGTCGACATAGGTGTCCGTCTTGTGGATTAGAGGCTTCTAGGGTTTGGGGGTTTAGGGTTTAGGGTTTAGCCTAAAAATACAAGGAGCCCATGTCCATTGAACTATTTAGGAAGTATTGGCTGTAGCTCATATCGTAAAACTGGGCTGCATTGTGCACACTTGCGCATGCCTCCTGCAAATATGCCATGAACCTCGATCTATGCCTCCCAAACACATGATAAAAGCCTATACGCATGCCCGGTATTTTGGGGATTTACGGCCGTTGGTATAGTAGGTACGTGGGCATTCTTGGAAATATTCCCCTAAATACTAAACCCTGAAACCTAAGCCCCTTACAGAACTGGCAGACCCTAAACTCTAACCCTAAACCTACCAGTTTACCAAAAAGCCCTATTTTTTTGTCATTTTCGCCTATACATTAGCGTTCCCGTGCCAACTCTATATAAGCCCGCCTTCCATGTCATGTTTCAAAACTTGGTTCTGCACCATTCTGATGATTTAGGCTTCTAAAATGTAGAGCTGAGATGTAGTAGTACACACCAAAACTCTACTCTAGTTAGTTAGGCTTTTACCGAGACCCGCTCAGTACCTGTAATTGGGGTACATGTGCTTCTGGGTGGGGAATGAGAAGGATGTCGGCGACGGCAGCGTGCATATTTTCCAGGGCAGTGGGGCCGGCTCCTCAAGGGTGAGTTTCTCAAATAGGCTATAGTCTAAACTCCTTAAACTGGGTCATATTGGAGATTATATAGGGGAGTATTATACAGTTTATTAAGGGGGATACTGGGAGTCTAGACTACAGCTCAATTAGGCTGCACATAGGCTTTGGAGTCAGGTTTTGGGTGCGCAGTTCGCGGCTTATACAAGGCTTGCAATCCCAATTGGAGCCCTTGTGTAATGGTACAGGCTTTGGGGATTAGAGACTGTTAAGGGCTTAGTGCGTTAGGGCTCGGGCTTAAGTTGCACCTAGACTTCCAAGACCCAGAACATGCACGTAAGCCTAAGGTAGTGGCTACATAGGCCACCATCCTAGGTATTTGGGAGGTCTAGGCGCGTACTCCTTTAGACCCAGTAGGCTCCTGGGCTCTAAGCCCTACATAGTCCCTAAACTGGTACTTGCGTAAATAGGCAGCCTTCGGCAAAGTCAGCCTTTGTGTAAATAAGTGGAATTCTGGAGGTGCTTAGTATGCTTCTTGGGGAATGTACAAATTAAATCCGAAACCCTGACGCACTCGGCCCTATAGTGCGGGAGCGTATAAACTTGAGGATCAGCCGTTCATTTGTTTGTAATTTGGTGGGTGGGGATTATGCTGTTTCTCACGAGTTTGGTGCTCGGGAGCACAAGAAAAATCCTTGGTGCTAGGTAAGTACATGTACGGGGGGGCTTGCGCTTGGGATCACGAGAAACTACGTTGGTACTTGAGGAATGCGCTAGGTGGATAATCATTCTACTTCATGTTTCGATTGCTCGTGAAGTTCCGTGATTTACAAAGCCGAGGCTGGATGTTGAAACTGCAAGACCGTGCCTCAGGATATGTAGGGTATGACCCCCTGCTACAAGGGACCCTCGATTTGGACGCTTACAGTTGGTGTTGGAGAATAATTCCGACATGCCTAAACCATAAACCCAGAAGATCTAAGCACCCACGTAACTGGGCTTTCGGCCCCAAACACAATATTTCGAGTGGTTTTGTCGTACCTGAAACCCTAATGTTTCCCACTTCAGGTGCAACAGATGGCATGCTACCAGCTGCAGAGGAGTGCCCTGGAACACGGCTTGGGGTTTTCGGTTCCAAGTAGTCTAAGGGTTGAGGTTCTCAAGGTGGTACACATCGGAAGTATTTCCCCACTCCAAACAGCAATCGGCGGCGGTGAGATGCCACTGTGACCACTGTGTCTATGGTCCTGAAACTTACAGTCACCCGCAGGTAGATAGAATATCGAAATCCTACTCATGGGAACTATATCTATAAGAGAGTGAGGGGGAAGGCTACCCTCTCCAAGGCTGTTGAAGTAGCTGGGAGTTCGCAAAACACGGTTGATGGACGACATATATATATATACATCAGTCCTAGGGTGGATGCTACAGATCCTGCATGACCCTAGATACCTTACACGGGAAATTATCGTATTATGGTCGACTTAGGTCATGCAGGATTTGTTCGGTCAGCAGTAGGAATTACAGTAAGCTAAGGGCCCAAGTGTGTGGCAAAAGTTCTTCCTTTCCACAGTAGCCTTGTGTAATCACCCTAAACCCTAAGCCTAAAATCCTCTTACCCTCCCCATATACCACACTTCAACCGGGCCAATAGGTCCGAAATGAGCTATAATACTTTAAACTCCTAGCATCCTCCTTAATAACCCCTATAATACTCCCTAAATGATCCCCTATATGGCCCCCTTTAAGGAGTTTAAGATTATAGCTGACATGAGGACCAGAGTAAACCCTAAACCCCAAACCCTACATACATGTGGCCAGTGAGGTGGCATTCCGAAGCTTCTCTGATATCCCGTGGCAAGACGCGGAAGTTCTGCAAGTCCAGAACTACTTCCATCTGGTGTCTCCCTCATCCTCAACCTCGCGAACGCGTCTGCAGCAGCTTGTATGATCTAGAGCGTAGCTCGCCCCCAAGGGGCCAAGAATGCGGACAACAGAATACTATGGAGCCCAATGTCATGTATCTGTACAGGAGCCGTTTTGGTGCCCAATTTGGGCGCTTGGATCCTTATAGTATACACTACCTTGTGCCCTGAGACCGCCCTGAGCCCTGAGCCCTAATTGAGGTTAAGGATTTATGGTTTTGGTTTTAGGGCTCACGGTTTAAGGATCAAAAAAGTAGCGCTCGCAATTTGGTATCCTCTACTATCAAAGGGTAATTTCCAGGAACCTTTGAGGGGGTTCTACGTTTTACATCTTTCCGGGGTTTGGCAACCAGAACCCTAAACCCTAAATCCCTAAACCCTAAATCCCCTAAACTCTAAACCCCCTAAACCCCTAAACTGCCCACCTGTACACAACCTACAGCCACACCTAGACCCTCCTCCTACCCTCCAGTGGGGCCTAAGTACCTGCTATTAGCGATCATATATCCCAAATTAAGGGTACAAGGAAACCCTAAACCCTAAATTTTACAGCCACAGAAACGCCTTGAGGAGCGAAGCCGGCGTGGACGTCGTGGCCGCCCTGATCCGTCGAAAGGGATGGCGCTGTCCTCTGTTCTAGGGTTTAGGGTTTAGGGTGTCTAGGGTTTAATTTAGGGTTTAGGGTTTAGGGTGTGTGTATGGGGTTTAGGGATTAAGGCTTACCATTGGGATCCTAAGTGGTGCAAGGTTTCCTACATTCAGTAGAGGTCTTTTGGCTCTTTTTCTGGTGTGTGTGTGTGTGTGTGTGCGTGTGTGCGCGTGCGTGTGCGCGCGCGCGCGCGTGTGTGTGTGTGTGTGTGTCTACAGGCTTCAAATTTGTTGGGTGCGTGTATAAGCAGATACCCTGAACCCTATATAACCCCCAATCTTGTCCCTTTGGAGCACTTGTTGCCAAGAGCCCAGCAAGTGGACTCTCGGACATGGAAACTAAGGGGCCTTTAATGCGAACCCCAATTTAAAACGAGGAACTCCAGGAATGTACCATGAATATAGTATAACTGGAATATACCTACAAGGGTCCCCATATTCCTAAAATATTTCTACTATACCTTAAACTCTACATCCTAAACCTTAAACCCTAAACAATGAGCCCTAAACCCTTCACTCTAAAGCCTAAATCCTAAACCCTAAGCCCTAAACAGATTTTGAAATCCAAGGTCCTGGATCATGTGGCTTTTGTGTTTTCAGGGGGCCGGGTGGTAAAATGTCATTGAAAAGGGTGTTTCGAAGGAGGTCTAGGGTGCAGGGTTTTCAGACTCCATAGGGGGTACATGGCAGTTAATTCGGTGAGGTTCAGGGCTTGCACACAGGATCTAGCCCTAAACCTTAAATCTCAATACCAGTGCTCAAGAAATCTAGGGCGTGCCTCGGCCTGCACTGGAAAAACCTCATCGTCCTTCGCCTTACTTCAGGGTCCAGCTTACAATGATTGCATGCTTTACGAGTCTTATGCTATAAATCCTTACCAGGGTTTTGGGGCTGGGCTATAAGACAATTACACCTTAAACCCTAAATCCTTAGGGTGGGGGTTGCCAGCGGCCCCCTCCTATGGCTGTGTAGGATGGCATGTGAACTTGCAGTGTTAGGGTCGGTTCTCGGAAGATGTTGCTAAGTTTAGAGTTTCAGGTTTAAGTAGACCGGATACAGGTAAATGAGCATCTCCCAACATGGAAAGGACCCAGTGCCCCCACCAGTGATATAGCAGGGTATCTTACCTTTGGTTAGCTGGGAATGAAGGAATGGATCCTTACCGTAATCCTTATGTAACCCATGAGAGTCGTGTCCATTTTCGTGTTCATTCCTTCATTGCCAGCTAGCCAAAGGCAAGTTATGCAAGATTCTTGGTGTATTTTCCCCTTAAACAGCCATTGAGGATTGTTTAACTGAGGGATGAGCTTTAGAAATCTGCAAACTGAATGGTCTGAAATCTACAAGTATCGCAGTTTAGGGCCTAGAGTTGCAAGTATCGCATTCTACTCTTCAAAATGTAACCCTAGAAGCCCAGATACCTACATATTGGGTTCCTGTCCTTAAGTCCCTATATGAAATTATACTGTCTATAACCCAAGGACCTACTATATGGGTACCTGGGCTTCTAGGGTAAGTAATGATTATAGACTAGTCTAAGACTCCCAAAGTATGATAGGTTTATTGTATACTGGAACCTTGGACAAATGACACAAACCGAACGAAGGGCGTCAAAGAGATAATCGAAGGGGTTTTGGGGATGCAAAGGGTCTGGCATCAGGGCGACCCCCCCCCAACCTCCCCCCAACCTCCCCCCAACCTCCCCGCAACCTCCCCCCCAACCTCCCCCCCAACCTCCCCCCAAAAAAACACAGAGGTTGAGGGTTCAGAGATTCACGGTTTAGGGTGAGGATGTGTTTTTTGTTGTAGCGCTTCAGGTCGAGGGTGCCTCAGATAGACCTGAGAAAAATCCTGGTATATATATATATATGGGAGTTTCCCAAAATTAGGGGTACGTTTTTTTGGGTGTTATATAGGGGATATATAGGGTTTGGGGATTATAGGGTTTAGGGTTTAGGGATTAAGGTTTAGGATTCAGGGTTTAGAGTTTCCCAAAATTAGGGGTACCCTTTTGGGGGTCCCTATAATTAGGACTCTAGTATTTTGGGGTCTATATTGGGGTCCCCTTATTTTGAGAAATTATATATACATATATATATATATATTTTTTTCCGGCTCTTGCGATGTCGTCCAGCTCCTCGGATATCGACACCCGAAGGACCAAGGGCGCAAGCGAAGTGTACGCGAACCACATGGGGTGAAATATCGCTTTCGGGTGAATCCAGCAGGTTACAAGAGCAGCCACGGGATATCACGGGATCTCAGTCTGAAGGCCGCCAGAGGTCACCGTTGCAAACGTAGCACCCGGATACCATGCACATGCCGTTGAACTCGAAGTAGTCTTCAGGCCATAAAGGGTTTCCTATAAATGGGGACCCCAATTTAGGCCCTAATGTTCTATGATATCTTGTAGGGGCTCCCAAAAAAGGTACCTGATCTTCGGAAAGACAGATGTAGTACACTTGGTCTGCAGCAAAAAACGTCACCACATGGCAAGCCGATTCCGTGGGCAGATGGGCTTCCAGGGTAGGATACTAGGGCTTAGGACCCCAAATCCCTCAACCCTTAACCCTAAACCCTGAACCCTAAAGCCTAAACCCTGAAGCGTAAGCCCGTCGAATTCTGGCATGATTAAGATATGCAGTGCCTCACATAGATCTGGGAATCTAAATGGTAATCCCTAAGGTCCAGGGACCCTAATAATAGGGTTTTAGGGCCCAAATTCCATTCAAATTGTAGAGTTTGGAACCCAACACCCTATTATTTGGGTCCTTGGACGCTTAGAATAAAGCTTGTTCCTACATACTCAACCCAGTAGAGTTTTGGGGCCTAAATTCCATTAATACTATAGTATCTGGGCCCTACTTGGACCCTTAGGGTAAATCCTGTTCCTACATACTCAACCTGCATCCCAAATGCGCCCAGGGAGCTCCATCCACTGGACTGGCCTGCAGCTCACGGCCACCATTTCATGGACCTCTTGTTGAGGGTTTGGGGTTGAGGGTTTAGGGTTTAGGAGTTCAGGGTTTAGGGATCCAGGGTTTAGGGTTTAGGGTTCAAGGGTTTGGGGTTTAGGGTTTAGGGTGGGGATCCTAGTCTACAAAAAAATCCTGCCTTTAGAGGGCTCTAAAGTCTACTAGTAGGACCCCCCCGCTTTGGGCTGTTTGGATCTTCAGGGCTCACGTTGGGTTTCAAGGGGAGCAACGACATGCATCCTTGTTTATACTGTTTTGAGGTAGGAGTTTCATCCTGTAACTACAAAGTGTATAAAGATCTTCTGGCAGTGTATAAAGATTTCTCTCTTATACTGGAGCCAATCACCAGGTTCCCCAACAACAGCTTATTGATAAGGGTACCGGGTACCCTTTGTCCCAATAATCAGCTTTAATAGGGAGGCCCCAACATAGAAAGGGAAAAATGGTACTACTGGGGTACCTAGGGTCATCTTGTAGTCGTGAGGACTAGGGTTTAAGCTTGATTCGTTGGTTAGTGTAATGCATGTAACTGGATTTGTAGAGGTAGCCGTCAAGTCCTGCTTACTGCATCCCTAAAACCTAAACCCTCAACCCTGGTAATGGGCCGCATACTCCCTACCAAAGCCCTCCCTCCATAGTCTTTGGCCGCCATTTCATGGACATTGTGTTCGAGCTTGGGCTTAGGGGAGTTACCTTGACCTGGCAACTACCCTTCAGGTTCAGGATCCAAGCCTGTGTACCCAAGATGAGTGGTTAGTGTTGGCCGTTTCGGGTTGTAGTGCAAACGGGCATTTCAATAGATTGAAATTCGAGGTTGGGCACGCACCACATTTCTTACTGACAAATATTCTGGCTGGTTGGTCTTCCGGTGCCTAATTCACTTCTACTCTCAGGTTGGCTTACAGGGAATGCGAGTCCCTTAAACAAGGCAATTGATTTTGGTGTTGGAGCTTCCAGCGCAATGATCACGCGAAGGAACTGTAGGTTACGATTCTAAGTTTCTATCCACGGGCCCGGGTCCAGGGATTGTGGGGTTTTCGCCTACATGAAAGGCCAGTGATGTGTAATATTGTGTTATTCCCGATGATAGTACCAGTTCAGGCCTGGAGGGTGAAGCCTGAGAGCCAGAAGCTGGTGTACAGCCTTCTTCGGTGCCCTGACAAGCTGCTGGATTGCATCAAGATGAGCCACGACCAGTACCGCTGGGAGCAGTCAGGCTCGGTCTTAATGGGCAAGTCATGTCTTCTTAGTGTGACGCATTGATCTGCGCAGTGCCAGTGTGCAATTGTGCCCTTTGCAGCCTCGGAAGATCGCATCATGAGGGTCCTAGACAAGAGGCCCGTTATTCCAACGTCTCGTGGGGCAATGCAGCATTTTGGCCATTAACCGTAGTGGGGGTCTTAGGGCATCTGTAACGCAACTGTAAATGAACTACCAACACCGCGAAAATGCATAGAACAGCAGTCTTTCCATCTCAAATTGGGTACTTGGGCTATTGGTTCACTTATATTTCAGATTCCGGTATGTTTTGTTGCCCCGAATTGTCGTTGTGTACCATCTACCGTCTTCTTAGAAACTTTTCTGCCGGACATCTGGTCTTTCCCCTACATAATTCCTGACTGGACCACAGAATCTCTGCATAATCCCTACATATTCTCGAGGTCCCCACGGACCGATGTTGCAGAGTTCTCTTTTTACGCGATTGTTTTCCGAATATCGATGAAACCTTATGCCCCTAAGCCCTGACACCTACAGGCAAAACCCTTTTAACCGCGGGCACCACAACCGTTTGGCCCGACCCCCACCATCTATGGATGCCTAAGCCATAAACCAGGACCAAAACCTTTCTATGGTTTAAGTTTCAGGCTCAGGGTAGCGCTTGAAGCTACACCCTAATGGTCCAAGTACCCAAACATTGGGGTTGCGGGGTACCCAAAACCATTCAGACTACTTTCCTGGGGACCGAATGCGCCATTATTTCTTGTCGTGGAGCCTAAACCTGGAATCCCTAAACCATAAACCCTAAACCTTAAACCCTAAACCTTAAACCCTAAACCCTAAACCCCTAAACCTGGAATTAGACCTTAAACCCTAAACCCCAACCCCTAAACCCTAAACCTGGAATCAAACCTTAAACCCTAACCCCTGAACCCCTAAACCCCTAAACCCTAGTGAGCCTCGAGCTGCAGGACATCCTGCCTCTACTTTCCAACCCTTAAGGGTCCAAGGACTCAAGTAATAGGGTTTTATGATAGTATTTGGGCCCTAAAACCCCATTATTTGGGTCCTTGGACCCTAAGCCCTAAACCCTAAACCCTATATACCCCTATAAATCCCTTTTAAAGGGACCCTATTATTTGGGTCCTTGGACCCTTAGGGTCTTCTACCCAACTGCAGGACATCCTGCCTCTACTTTCCAACATCATTCGGTCCCTGCTGTCTGTGGCGCCGGTGAAACAAGCGGCGGAGCCGACGAGCTTTGGAGACACAGGGTTTAGGATTTAGGATTTAGGGGTTTAGGGTTTAGGGTTTCGGGTTTAGGGTTTAGGGTTTAGGGTTTAGGGAGTTTTTCCTTATTTGTCCTACGATGCCGTGATCTCGCTGTTTGTTGGTACCCTATAGAGCATCATAGTTGTGTTCTTAGACCCTTCAGGCGTGGTATTGGCAACGCATTGTCTCCAACTTTCTTGCGACCCCCCCCCCCCCCACACACAAAACCTGTGGACTCATCACGAGCCCCTTGCGTGTTCCCTACAGTTGTTACTGCAAATCCTGCACGACCCTAAGTACCTTTAACCTTTTGCTGTAATACGAAAAGGTCATGCAGGAATGTCAACACTATTTCCTTTGTTGCGATCCTCACAAACTCCTACCTAAACCCGGATTGCATTTCATGTTGCATGTTCATGCTCGCATGTTCTTTTCCATCTGAGTTTCCACATTCCTTTATTTAGATTCCTACTACATGCCCCCTGCCCCGGAAAAGACAACATTATAAAGACTGCAAACAAACCTACAGCTGCCCAAATATTAGGTTTTGAGGTACCAAGAGCCTATCAGATTACAGTATTGTAGACTAAACCCTACTATCTGGCTACTTGGACCCTTCAAACCCTTACCCCTTAATCCCTAATTCCCTAAACCCTCAATCCCTTAACCCTAAACCCTCAATCCCTTAACCCTAAACCCTGTATAACCCCCCCCCCCCTTGATAGTAGTTTCTATGTTTTCCCTTATCCCTATATAGCCCTGATATAAACCCTAATTCGAGTAGTATCTAATTTGGGGATACTATGGTACCCAATATAGAGCAAGATTATATCCTCCTTTTGGGGTGTAGTATTTTATATAAGGAATAATGTCTTACTGGGTTTTAACCACCCTAATCCCTAAACCCTAAACCCTAAACCCTACCACTCATTTAGGCTTCTACCCTGCCAATCCCGCCAACTCTGAGCTCCTGCAAACTCTCAGGGAGCCTACTTGGAGGCCCATGGGACTTAGTAACTACTTATAACTGGGCTTATAACCCTACTCATAATCCCCCTAAATGGGCTAATAGGGGTTACCCCAATTATAAGTAGGGTTATAAGCCCAGTTATAAGTACTTACTAAGTCCCATGGGCCTCCAAGTACACCCTTAGGGTTCTACGCGCTTTAGGGTCTAGGGTCTGGGGTGCAGAGGCTTAGGGTCTGGGGTGCAGGGGTTTAGGGGGTAGGGGTTTGGGGCTTAGGGTCTAGGGTGTAGAGGTTTACGTAGGGTTTAGGGTGTAGGGGTTTGGATTCTAGGGTTTAGAGGTTTAGGGTTTAGGGTGTAGGGGTTTAGATCTAGAGTGTAGGGGTTTAGGGTTTAGTGTAGGGGTTTAGGGTTCAGGGTTTAAAGTCCGTGGATAGAGGAAACCTTGCACCAGTCAGGGTTCCCAAAGGATTGTAATCACCGTTGGTAGGGCCATAAAGGGTGTTGCAAGATTTCCTCCATCCATGGTAGGATCTTGGGCTTAGGGTTTAGGTGTTTAGAGTTGTAGGGTAGAGTTCAGACTGAGGGTATAGGTTTAGTCTATGCGGATGTCAGATGATTTTGGGGTGTAGTGGCTCTGGGCACGTACATGTGGTGGGGGAAGAATGCATGGCTTGAAAGCCTTAAACCCTGAATCCAAAAACCGGGGTGACGTTCGCACGAGACCGAGCTCAGCCATCATCAGCAACAGGGTCGTTCCATAAGGACCTAGGCACAATCCTTCTTAACCAGTGATCTTCCAAACCCTGATTCAGACCCTGATTCAGAAGCCTAAGCCCTAAACCCTAAATCCTAGACCCTAACTCCTATACCCTAAATCCAAAAAAAACTGCACCCTGAACCCTAGACCCCAAACCCATAAACCCTAAAGTCTGATCCCTCGCGAAGTCCGGAACCTTGTCAACGGGTCAGGCCAGGCCTCTACAGGCCACGCCACTATCCCCCCTCATAAACCGCATGTGAGCCATAGTCTAAAGTCTTTCAAGGGGGTTATATAGGGTTTGGGATTGAGGGTCTAAGCTCCTTAAAGGGGGTTATACAGGGGATTATATATGTATTCTAGGGTTCATTAAGGGTGCTACTAGGAGTTTAGACTATGGCTCATGTATTTTATACAATAGTTGTACAATATCAAAACACATTCAAAAGGGTCCCAACTTGATCCTGTCTATGTAAACCCGCTATGAAGCCTGGGCTCTACGTCGCGAAAGATATGAATCCCGAAATTCTAATCTAGGCGGTAAACCCTGAATCCTACAAACCCTAAAGCACAAAGCCCCACACCCCAAAGTCTACTTAGATCCTGAAGCTTATATCCCAAGACCTCAACCCTAAACCCCAAGCCCTAAACATAAAGCCATGGACTCTCCATGGACTTGGGGCAATCTTTCAACTCACCGCTGGAAGCCTCCGAGGCGTGTGCGGCTGCATTCTGCTTAAGGGATGTGAGGGCTTGGTGCTTAGGGTTTAGGATGTGAGGAGCTAGTCTTTTTAGGGTACGCTTTTTCTAGCCAGCATTTGGAGCGGTTGTGATTAGATCTTCGTTTCCTTTCATAATTTCTGACTGGCGTCTCATCGGACAAACCCACGCTCAGACGCGGAATCTCAGTTGCTACGCAAACTGCCAAACTTCAAGCCCCTCAATGCTTGACCCGAAGGTTTGATTCTATTCCTTTTGCTTGAGGCCTTCTGGGGGCCCACTTCGCCCCAAATTGGGTCATCAACCAAACTATTCTCCATGCAACCCTTCAGCGGAACTCTTCTGAGGCTCAGGGTTAGGTGGAACCGCTCACCCAGTAAGAGTGATTCTAAAGGAGAATGGTGATTACATCAGAGTCCTCCTACATTCTTATATTACCACTATTACAGGGTGCGCGGGGTCCACCTAAGTCATAACCCAACTGTGAGCTCCCTATAGTCACTCCCCCTTTTCACTAATGGGTTACTTGACTTTGCAATCGGATTACAGAAGCCTGGGGACCCTACACCCTAATGTAGACCCATAAGTAATAAACCTGCTCTTTGAAGGGCCTTAATGTTAGAATCCCCATTATAATCCCTATGAAGGGGAGGGGGTTTATTAATCATGACTTCGAAAATCTGAGTGTGTAGGAAAGGAAAGTCTAGGCCTTAGGGTTCAGGGTTTATCTGGTCTCTGCAAGCAGTGG